>LZPO01028017.1:6451-19056 GCA_001675575.1 Neotoma lepida | reverse complement strand
TTACATTCATAGGGTTTCTGTCCATTATGAATTCTTTCATGACTGTGAAGATCACTTTTACGTGTAAAGGCTTTACCACATTGATGACATTCATAGGGTTTCTCTCCAGTATGAATTCTTTCATGTCTGTGAAGAAGACTTTTCCATGCAAATGCTTTGCCACATTGATTACACACATAGGGTTTCTCTCCAGTATGAATTCTTTCATGACTGAGAAGATGACTCTTCTCTGCAAAGGCTTTACCACATTCATTACATTCATAGGGTTTCTCTCCAGTATGAATTCTTTCATGACTGTGAAGATGACTTTTACTTGCAAAGGCTTTACCACACTGATTGCATTCATAGGGTTTCTCTCCAGTATGACTTCTTTCATGATTGTGAAGATGACTTTTACATATAAAGGCTTTACCACATTGACTGCATTCATAGGGTTTTTTTCCAGTATGACTTCTCTCATGTCTGTGCAGAAGACTTTTCCATGCAAATGTTTTACCACATTGATTACATTCATAGGATTTCTCTCCAGTATGACTTCTTCCGTGTTGTTTAAGAATAATGGGATATGTAAAAGCTTTACCACATTGCTTATATTCATACTGTTTCATTATAGTATTAATTCTGGGTAACTGGACATAATTATGATATGTAAAGGCTTTAACATTTTGATTATATTCATAGGGTTTAATTTTCAAATGTTTTCTTTGCTGTAACTGTAAAAGGCAGTGAGATCTAAATGTTTCATCATGTTGTTTACATTGATAGGATTTCTCTTCTTTATGGGTTGTTTTGCACATTTCAAAATACCTGTGATGGTTCAACCCTTCAGCACATGACTCACATTTGTCAGTTCCTTTTACAATACTAGTTTTTACACTTCTTTGAAGGGAAGTGGAAGAACTTAGAGCTTTACCACACTGATTACATTTGTAACATTTTCCTGCAGTGGGAATCACATTACATGTGCAACATGAACCAGTACAAATAGAACAAATTCCAAATTCCTTGCACTCATTAGGCTTTTCTCCAGTGTAAGGATGTTGGTGTATTCCCAGTGATGTGGGAAATTCAATTAATTCTACAGTTGTTTCACGATCACACTGCCTACTCATAGTGGTAACTACTACATATCTTCTGATTTTTCTGGGTGAGAGAGAAGTACCTATCTTCTTTCCAGATCCCTTATGCTCACATGGCTTATATCCAGAGTGACAGATGATATACCTGTTAAAGGAACAATAACAAACAAAGGGTTTCCACATGCATTCACACAGTTTAACCTTTGTTCCTCATAGAGATGTAGTACAGGGATTAAGGTTTCTCTACCATAACAACATTCTTGAATCTCATAAACTGCTCCTTTCACTAAACTAGGGTAAGTCTCTTCAAGTACATGAGTAACACAAGCTTAACTAAGGGACAATTTTCTTATGAACTTTTGGACATACCCTAATCCCCTAATCAATGTGAATAGCTTTACATTAGTTGAATGGAATGAAACTAAATGGATGCATGGATCTCAGGGAGCCATGATTGATATGGTGAAATTTGTTAAGGCATTGTTTGTCTTGTCTCGTACAGGAACACATTGCAAACACTGATCAGCTACCTGAAATTGAGGTACATGATGTTGTAAGAGTTTAATAATCATCACGAAGCTGTAATTATTATACTGTTGGTTTTCATTAAATATCAGGGCACATTAACATTCTTCAGAGGCATAAATGTACTACCTTGTACATGAAAATTACCTTCCATGTCTTCTAGAACTTTGACAATGTTCTCCAATATTCTGGTCTTCCCATTTGTAGCCTATAATACAGTACCAGAAATGATGATATGTCACTGGAAATTACGCAAAATTTGAGTTATTATATTCAGTGGACTGTAGAACCAAGCCTAATTTATGTACCACATTCCTCCTCTTTCACAGTAGAAATCACAGTGGAACAAAAATCTCCAACAAAGGCTGGTAAGTTAAAAACTGAAGGAAAACTCACATGCTTACCTACAGCAGTGAGATTATCACAGGTTTCCAGCATCACATCTCTGTAGAGACTCTTTTGGGAAGGATCCAGCAAAGCCCACTCTTCTGCAGTGAAGGTCACTTCCACATCGTCATAGGTTACTGCATCCTAAAAATTACATACATATATGTAATAGAAATGGTAAGACTAAATGCTTTGCAAAGGTCTGATAGGGAATTAAAGTGTCATAGCAGGGAGCTTGGCCGTTTTTGACAACAAAGCATCCCTGTGGTTTGCTGCCTTCTTGCCTATTATGTCAATAGTACATTAGGAAAGCACAGAATTTGAACTATAGATTCAACAGAAGTTGAATAAAAAGTCCAATAATTTATGATATCAACAACATTAAACTGATAGCAAAAGGATCATGAATGTAAAAACAATCAACATAAGACTAGATATATAGCACACCAAAGATATTATCCAATCTCAAAACTTCAAATACAACTACCATAAAGATTGTACTGTCAGAGAAAGAATAAAGAAATCAACAGATCTTTAGAGCAAACAGACATAAGAACACAATTGAAATACAGTCATTGTTGACAAATGAGACCAGGATACCCAGTATGTCCTTACTAAAACAGGTGACTGGAACACTGTGTAATTTATATGCAAACGTATTAATAAACACAGATTTTCAGATCTGTGCAAAATTAACTCCAGTAGGATCCTATGGCTGCATGTTAACTGGGAAGGACAGAACTTTGAGAAGCCCCTAGAGAAACTAGGGTTCTGTGAGATAGCAAGTCTGCTTTCCATGGAGACAATAAAAGCAGAAGAATTATGCTCACGGCATGGTGAAGTCACAATAAGCATTTTTCCTCACAAGGGCTCCTGCTCCTCATGCTGATGAGGGAAGGCATGACAGGAACTCAAGCAACCCAGGAATATGGAAGCAGGAGCTGAAGCAGAGGCCATAGAAGGTGCTGCTTACTAACTTGCTCATCATGGCTTTTTCAGCTTGCTTTCTTATAGAACCCAAGACCACCTGCCAATGGGGGTCTCATCCACAATGGGCTGGGCACTTCCCAATCAATCACTAATTAAGAAAATGCTCTACAAGCTTGCCTACATCTAGATCTTAAGAAGGCAGTTCCTTAACTGAGGCTCCTTCCTCTCAGATGACTCTAGCTTGTGTCAATTGACATAAAACTATCAAGCACTCTGATGATTTACATTAACTGGATTAAATGGGAACATAGATGAGTGACCTCTCAGTTTGGGGAGAACAGAAAGGAGCTGCCAGAGCCTAAGTCCTGCTGGATTTAAGTCCTATGACAAGAGGAGTGTAAATGCATTCTGATGTTAGTACTTCTGTTTGATTAAGAAGNCTTTACCCCAACTCTTTAGGAGATTTTTAAACAATATATCAAGCTGACCAGGTGGCGCATGCCCGTAATGTCAGCATCCAGACTAGCATGGGGTGCACAGCGAGGTGCACGAGATCAGGGACAGCAAAGCAAAATTCTGTCTCAAGCAAGATGTTTTTCTGAGGTNTCAGGATGGGACCCAGAGTTTTTTATGCTTGGCCAAGTATTATAACCCTGACCTACATCCCCAACACTGCTTTATCCATGCATGGTGACTTAATTATTGCACACATGTGGAAGTCAGAGATTAACTTGTGAAAGTCATTTTCTCCATCAGGTGGGTCCAGACTCAGAAGCAGGCACCTTAATCACTTGTAGGTATTCTATTTTCATAGGTTATTATGTCTTCTGTGGTTTTGCTGTCAGGAACAAAGTCTGCTTATGTAGTCCTGACTCGTCGGGATCTCTATGTGAACTCTAACAAAAATTTGCTTCTCTCCTTCTGCCTCTGCCACCCGAGTCCTGATATTGAACAGTGCCCCACCACACATAGCTTGTTTTTTTGGGGGGGTGGTGGAATATTCTCAAGTAGCTCAGCTTGGCCTCAAGTTGAGTAAATAGCTGAGGGTCATCTTCCATTTTTATCTCTACCAAGCTACATTCTCCAGGTAGTGATATTTAAATAGTAAACAATGAAGCTGGGTACAGTGACATACACTTCTAAGACTAGCACCAGCAAACCTGCTCTACATAGTAAGTTCCAGGCAAGTGAGCATGAGTTAGTAAGACCTTTCCTGAAAGAAAAAACAGAAAACACTGATAAGTTTTAGGCTTGATTGTTTCTCAAATATTAAATGACATATCTTTATAGTGCATGTGTGCCTTTGTGCACATGGTCATAATGTGGGTGAGTTTGTCACCCATGTTAGGCAACAGGTTGCTGTTACAATCATTACCTGGCTGTCCCCCAAAGACAATGCCTGTGGGTCAGTAAAGGGCAGGGTGAAGAACCACTCCAGAGATGGTCTCAGGGAATGGTATGTGCCTTACTGCATGTGAGCAACTACTTATATAGTGGAAGCCTATCAACTCGGATTCGTTAGCACGGTAGTTGCAAATGAAACATGAATGCTCATACAGCCCACCTGGGTTTCTTTGTAGACAAGGCACATAAAAGAGACATGGATAGTGCAGCTATGTCAGCAAGCCATCTACTGGCTACCCACACTACTTTATAATTTAATGTTCTGACTTCAGGGAATATTCAGGAGTGAAAGGAGAAAGAGACAATTTCCCCCCTCCCCCCTTCTAAAAAGTATCTGCTAACCAGAGTTTTTAGAGCTGACCTAAGAGGGAGAGTAAGGACAAAAGGTAAGTCTATCTTGGGCCCAGCAAAAGCAAGACACAGAAGACGTAAATCCAACTGGTCATAGGGTGGACTCTGTGGAAATAGACTTAAAACAATAAACCTAAATGTATACAGAAGATATAAATCTTAACTGACCACAAGTTGAACTCTGTGGGAACAGACCTGAAACAACAAACCTAAATGTATATATCCTGAACTCAGCAAAAACAGGACATAGGGAATGAAAAATTTATGTTTCTGTAGATACCCTGCATCCTGTCAGCCACTAGTAATTTCACGTTTATAGTTCAGCCAGTAAATTCAAAGGATACACACCCTCACCCAATCACATGATGCAAAGGACTTATACCACCCTGTATGCAATTTTTCCCTTTAAAAACCCCTCACCCTGAGAGCTCAGGGCCGTCCTCCTCCACCTGCTGTGTCGAGTGTCGAGTGGACATGGACCAAGCTCGAGCTTGCTTGTTATACATAAACCCCTGTGTGTTTTGCATCGGGTAATGGCTCTGTGGTGGTCTTTTGGGGGTCTAGCGATGCGGGTAATACAAGGAGCATGATGGGCCATGCTAGTTACTCAGAATCACAATGTATGAAGTAGGCTGACTGGCAGGACAAGCCTGCATTTTCTCCTACAATCCCCCCTTCTAAATCATTTCATTTTCCTGAGTGCAGAGCCTCATGATCAACAAGCAGGATATGCCAACTGTATTATTACAACTAAGAAGGTAACAGCATAGTTAAAGGAATAACAGCACCACTGACAACTAAGCTAGCGACTGTTCCCTCAGCTCCCTTACTAGAACCTCCTTTAAATACCTTTCCTCTATTGCCTGGAAATGACCTTGAAGCATGGAGTGAGGAATTTGATACTCTCTCTAATCTTAAATTCTTTAAATTTCCTAGTAAGAACTTATGAGAACCTATGAAAATGCTAACTTTATAAACTATGCAAGCTAGGGAGTGACAGGAAAAAGGAATTCATTTGCCAATTTGTGGGGCAGCTACCTACAAACCCCACAGTTCCCCAGAGTTTTCTTGGGTGAGAGTAGCAGGAAATATTAGATAGAAGGATTTTAGAATGTGGAGTAAAGATAGAAATACAAGATAGCCTCAAGAGGGCCCGGAACCTATTTCACCCGGTTCCATCTCAGACCATCTCAGACACCTGCACTCAGGCCCGTGGTCCAATCATCCTCTCTATGCAGACCTGCTGGGTAAAGCCACAAGGAACTTGAAAATAGGCTCCCACACCAACTCTTTCTCAACCTCATGAGCTGCTTTGATATTTCCAGTAGTATTTCATCAAAATAAAAGTGTCTAATACCTAGTTTTGTACAAACCAATTTATTTAAAGCTCTAGAATGTGAGAGAGCAATGAACAATCCTTGAACATTATCTTAAGAGTAATAAAAGAACTAGAGCTAATTAGAATCCAGACCAAAAATGGCTACTCAATTCTACCCTAATGTGGAAAATGGAGATGGAGGTCACATGATAATGGTGATTATATAATGCCAGGACAATTATTGATAGATCATGGATGGGCGGGCCAGAGTTGCAAGTGGTACCATTGTCACAACTCCAACCCAAGGAAGTTAGCTGTACCCGTGAAAACACAGGAAATAGATCATTGCATACCAGCAAAACCAAGGAAAGGAAACACACACACAGCACAAACGTGCATGCAAACACATGCATGCATGTAATACCACCACCAACAACACCAAAACTAAAAAATAACAGGAATTAACAATCACTGGTCAATAATATCTCTAAATGTCAATGGAATCCATTCACCAATAAAAAGACATAGGCTAACAAAATGGATATAAAAACAGGATCCATACTTCTGCTGCACACAAGAAACTCATCTCAACTTCAAAGACGGACATTACCTCAGAATAAAGGATTGGGAAAAGATTTTCCAATCGAATGGACCTAAGAAGCAAATTTGTGTAGCTATCCTAATATCTAACAAATAGACTTCAAACTGAAATTAATAAAAAGAAATGGAGAAGGACTCTTCATAGGCATCAGAGGAAAGATCCAACAAGATGAAGTTTCAATTCTGAATATCTATGCTCCAAAACACAAGGGGACCCACATTTGTACAAGAAACATTACTAAAGCTTAAATCATTAATTTAAGCTCACACATTAATAGTAGAAGACTTCAACACCCCTCTCTCACCAATGGATAGGTCTGCCAGGCAGAAACTTAACAGAAAAACAAGGGAACTAACATGCTATGACTCAAATGGACTTAATAGACACCTAAAGAACATTTCACCCAAACATAAAAGAATATACCTTCTCAGCACCTCATGGAATCTTCTCCAAAATTGGTCACTTACTTGGACACAAAGAAAATCTCAACAAGTACAAAAAAATTGTAATAAACCCCTATACCTTATCGGATTACCCTGGGTTAAAGTTAGAGATCAACAACAACACAAACTACAGACAAATTTCAAAGTCATGGAAACTGAACAACTCTTAACTGAATTACCACTAGGTCAAGGAAGAAATAAAGACATTAAAGCCTTCCTAGAATTCAATGAAACTGAATCCACATCATACTCAAACTTATGAGACACTATGAAAGTAGTGCTAAGAGCAAAGTTATTAGCACTAAGAGCCTACATAATGAATTTGGAGAAATTTCACTCTAGTGACTTAACACCTGAAAGTTCTAGAACAAAAAGAAGCAAATTCACCCAAGAGAAGTGATGAAAGGAAATAATCAAACTCTGGGCTGAAATCAATAAAACAGAAACAAAGAGAAGAGTAAAAAGAATCAGTGAAACTAAGTTGGTTCTTTGAGAAAATTAACAAGATAGACACAGCCTTATCCAAACTAACCAAAAGGCAGAGAGAAAATATCCAAATTAACAAAATCAGAAATGAAAAGGGAGACAGAACAGATACTGAGAAAATCCAGAGCATCTTTAAGTCATACTTCAAATACCTGTACTCAACAAAATTGGAAAATCTAAAAGAAATGGACAATTTTCTGGATAGCTACCACATACCAAAATTAAATCAAGACCAGATAAACAATCTAAATAGACCTATAAGCCCTAAGGAAATGGAAACAATCATTAAAAGTCTCCCAACCAAAACAAACAAACAAACAAACAAACAAACAAACAAACAAACAAAAAACCAAAAACCCCACGGCTAGATGGTTTCAGTGCAAAATTCCACCAGGATTTCAAAGAAGAGCTAATACCAATACTCCTCAAATTGATCCCCACAATAGAAACAGAAGGAATACTGCCAAATTCTTTTTATGAGGCTACAGTTACCTTAATACCCAAACCACATAAAGATATAACAAAGACAGGGAATTACAGATCAATCTCTCTCATGAACACTTATACAAAAATACTCAATAAAATAAGGGCAAACTGAATCCAAGAATATATGAAAAAAAAAATCATCCACCATGATCAAGTAAGCTTCATCCCAGAGATGCAGGGGTGGTTCAATATATGAAAATCTGTCAGTATAATACATCATTAAAAAAATTAAAGAGAACCACATGATCATCTCATTAGATGCTGAAAAAGCCTTTGACAAGATCCAACACCCCTTCATAATAAAGGTCTTGGAGAGATCAGGAACACAAGGAACATTCCTAAACATAATAAAGGCAATATATAGCAAGCTGACAGCCAACATCAAATTAAATGGAGAGAAATTCAAAGCCATTCCATAAAAATCAGGAACAAGACAAGGCTGTCCACTCTCTCCATATCTATTGATTATTATATTTGAAGTTCTAGCTACATAATAAGACAACAAAAGGAGATCAAGGTGATACAAACTGGAAGGGAAGAAGTAGAATCTGCTATTTGCAGATAACATGATAGTGTATATGTGACCAAAATTCTACCAGGGAACTCCTACAGCTGATAAACACCTTCAGTAATGTGGCTGGATTCAAGATTAAGTTAAAAAAAAAATCAGTAGCCCTCCTACATACAAATGATAAACTAGGTGAGAAACAAATCAGAGAAACAACACTCTTTACAACAGCCACACATAATATAACATATCTTTGGTTAACTCTAACAAAACAAATGAAAGACCTGTATGACAAGAACTTTAAGTCTTTGAAGAAAGAAACTGGAGAAGATATCAGAAAATGGAAAGAACTCCCATGCTCATGCATTGGTAGAACCAATATAGTAAAAATGGCAATCTTACCAAAAACAGTCTACAGATTCAATGCAATCCCCATCAAAATCCCAACACAATTCTTCAGAGACTTCAAAAGAACAATATTCAACAATATTCATATGGAAAAACAAAAAACCCAGGACAACTACAAAAGTCCTGTATAATAAAGGAACTTGGGAAGTTTCATCATCCCTGACTTCAAGTTCTACTATAGAGCTATAGCAATAAAAATAGCACGGTATTGGCATAAAAACAGACACGTGGATCAATGGAATCGAATCAAAGACCATGAGGTAAATTCATACATCTGTGAACAGCTGATTTTGACAAAGAAGCCAAAATCACACAATGGAAAAAAGAAAGTATCTTCAACAAATGGTGCTGGCATAACTGGATGTCAGCATATAAAAAATGCAAATAGATCTATTGTCTGCACAAAACTCAAGTCCAAGTAGATAAAAGACCTCAACATAAATCCAATTACACTGAAGCTGATAGAAGAGAAAGTGGGAAGTAGCCTTGAATTCATTGGCACAGGAGACCACTTCCTGAATATAACACCAGTAGCACAGACACTGAGAACAATAATTAATAAATGCAACCTCTTGAAACTGAGAAGCTTCTGTAAGGCAAAGGACACAGTCAATAAGACAAAGGAGCAGCCTACAGAATGGGAAAAGAACTTCACCAACCCCACACCAGACAGAGGGCTGATCTCCAAAATGTATAAAGAACTGAAGAAACTAGATGTCAGAATACCAAGTAATCCAATGAAAAATGGGGCACAGATTTAAATAGAAAATTCTCAACAGAAGAATCTCAAACGGCAGAAAGACATTTAAGGAATTGTTCAACATCCTTAGTCATCAGAGAAATGCAAATCAAAATGACTCTGAGATACCATCTTACACCTGTAAGAATGTCTAAGATCAAAAACACTGATGACAGCTTATGTTGGAGAGAATGTGAGTTAGGGGAACACACCTCCACTGCTTGTAGGAGTGCAAACATGTACAGCCACTTTGGAAATTGGTATGGCAGTTTTCTGAAAACTGGGAATCAATCTATCTCAAGTCCCAGATATAACAATCTTGGGCATATACCCAAAGGATGCTCAATCATACTACAAGGACAATTTGCTCAATTATGTTCATAGCAGCATTAGTCGTAATAGTCCAAACCTGGAAACAACCTAGATGCCCTTCAACTGAAGAATGGATAAAGAAAATGTAGAACATTTACATAATGAAGTATTACTCAGCAGTAAAATACAATGACACCATGAAATTTGCAGGCAAATAGATGGAACTAGAAAAATCATCCTGAGTGAGGTAACCCAGACTCAGAAAAAAAACATGGTATGTACTCACTCATAAGTGGATATTAGTTGTCAAGTAAATAACCAACTTACAATCCAGAGCCACAGAGCAGCTAGGTAACAAGGAAGGCCCAAATCAAGAAGTGTGGATTTCCCTGGTAAAGGAAATAGAAGAGACCTCCTGGGTAAACAGAAGGGGGGTGAAGGTATGGGAACATGAGGAATCAGGTTGGGTGGGTTGGGGGTGGGATGGATGGGAGAATAATGAATGAGGTATCTTGATTGGGGGTCATTTTGGGGTTAGGGAGAAATATCATGCCAGGGAAACTCCCAGGGATCCACAAAGATGACCCCAGCTAAGACTCCTAGCAATAGTGGATAGGGTGCCTGAACTGGCCTTCTCCTGTAATCAGACTGGTGACTATCTTAATTGTCATCAGAGACCCTTTATCCAGTAACTGATGGAAGCAAATACAGAGATCCACAGCCAATCACTGAGTTGAGCTCCAGGAGTCCTGTGGAACAGAGAGAGGAAGGAAATTATGGGCTGTGTGTGTGTGTGTGTGTGTGTGTGTGCTTGTATTTAATAGTCCTCAGCATCGTCATAAGGGGATGGTGTGATCAGGGCTCCTAGGAGCTCCCCAACTGGACAGACAGCTTGGGAGCCTGCATGGGACCAATCAAGGCCCTCTGCATGTGTGTGACAGTTGTGTAGCTTGNTTATGGGCTGTGTGTGTGTGTGTGTGTGTGTGTGTGTGTGTGTGTGTGAAGGTCATGATCGAGGAACCCACAGACATAGCTGACCTGGGCTCCTAGGAGCTCCCCAACTGGACAGACAGCTTGGGAGCCTGCATGGGACCAATCAAGGCCCTCTGCATGTGTGTGACAGTTGTGTAGCTTGGTCTGTTTGTGGATCCTAGCAATGGGCTTAGGACCTGTCCCTGGTGCTGGAGCTGGCTTTGGGGACCCATTCCTGATGCTGGGTTGCTTTGCCCAACCTTGATGCAGGAGGAGGAGCTTAGTCCTACCTCAGCTTGATGTGCCATGTTTTGTTGATTCCCATCAGAGGCCTGCCCCTTTCTGAATGGAGACAGAGGAGGAGTGGATGGGGGGAGAGTAGAAGTGAGGTGGGGGTAGGGAACTAGAGGAGAGGAGGGAGGGGAAACTGGTTGGAATGGAAAACAAATGAAAAAAATTTAATAAAAGATGAAAAGAAAAAGCAAATGACAGCTATAACAGCAGCATGCAATGAACAGGATACATTTACTTGAGATCTGGAACACATATTTTTCCTTATTAGCCTATTAGCTCATGATAGTTTATGTAAATGTTATATATATGTTATAAATATGGCCAGGTATGGTAGCTTAGGCCTTTAATCCTAGTCCTTGAAAGGCAGAGGCAGAGGCAGATGGAGCTGCGAGTTCTAGGCAAGCTAAGACTACACTGTGAGACCCATATACAGAGAGAATAGAGTTGATAAACAGTCTTTGCTCTAGGGAGACAAGTCTCTTGAATGTAATTTTTGAAGATTAATAGTGTATCATGTGAATTTTTTCTCATATAGATGATCCTCATAATGGTTTGAATGCTTTTATATTGATATAAGAATCAACTTCTAAATGTCTGAAAAAATAAACCTGTTCTTTTAAAATTACAGAGATTTAATAATTAGATTTTTGGCTGGAGAGATGGCTCAGCTATTAAGAGAACATACTGCTTTTTGATGGAACTCAAGATTAATTCCATAACCTGTACCAGGCAGAAAAAGTTGGACTCAACAAAACAAAACAAACAAACATAAAGGGTACACAGACCTATCTTTCTTTAAGTTTTTTGAGATGGGCTCTCACTATGCAGCACTAGGTGGACTAGAACTCACTATGTGCTGCTTGACAAAGAATAAAAAGACCAACAGAACACAAGCGAAAACTTACAAATAAAGACACAATTAACATAGAGTCAATTTTGACACACAAGGCCAGGAAACCCAGCATGCCTGGACTTACTGACACATGTGACTGGACCACAATGGCATCTACATGCAAATATGTTAATGACACAGACTTAACACCCAGATCAGAATTTACTGCCGACCAGTCCTGCACCTGAATGTTCAGTGCTAAGTGCAGAACTTCCAGAAGACACTAGAGAAACCAGGGCTCTGTCAGNTAACCAATCGGCCTCCCACCAGCCATAACGAAAGTGGCGCGTGCTCGCACAGCATGCTGATGTCACAATGAGGAAGAATCCAACCACAGTACCCACATCCCCGTGATCTGTGTAGCCGCAGCCGCAGCCGCGGCCGCAGATGGAAGTTAACTTCATTCAGAGGCTGCAGGACCTGGGAGTTGCAGACAGAGCGGGGTCCTCAGTGAACTCACGGACCTCACG
>LZPO01028015.1:25912-45670 GCA_001675575.1 Neotoma lepida | reverse complement strand
AGCTCAGCTGCCTTTCTCAGGGGACACAGGTGAAATGCTACCACACATCCCTCAGAGCCTTGTCATGATGCCACCTTCTCTGATGGCAGATATTTCCCCTGAAGAAAAACCTGTTTGGGGGGATGAATGTGGCCTCTGCCTGAAATACAGATTTGTGGAGTGACTTTATGCATACCCTCTCCTTCCCCTGTAATGCTAAATAGCAGCTCTGAGAGACCTTCAGGCCCAACGCATTTTCAAAACAAAAGCTGTAATTGACAGGGGCAGGGTTATGAACAAGCAATACACTGAGTTGTGGACAAGAAGTACACTGAGCTCTATGACCTATGTTCTTCAAGTAAAGAAAACTGCTTTGAGCCACTGCGCAAGCAGATATGATGGCCAAGGTGGTTAAGTTACAGGATACTGTAGGGCTACACTCCTGATTTAGTTATTGCAGACAACTATTCAACTCCATTAAAGGCTGGCAGGAAGTACACACACACACATACACACACACACACACACACACACATATTGTGGCTTCTAGAGAAATAACTGACTAGAGCTGAGGCTATATGGATAGATGAGGAATGAGACTGCACACAACAGTGTGGAAAGAAGGAAGGAAGGGAGGAAGAAAACTATGTCCTAGACAGGAGGTTGAATTTAAAAAAGAATTCATGGAAGATAATGNGCCCAAACTTGGAGACTGTTAGTGAAAACAGAAAGAACTCAGTTCTAGAGGAAGAGAGAAACCACAGCCAAACTCAGAGCTGAGGTTTGCCCTTAGGATGCAATCATGGGCCAAGTTGCAGTTACTGATGAAGCATATACATGTCAATGATCTCACAAGACTATAATAGACCTGAAACATCTCCATCTCCAAGGGATGTCATATCAATGTAAACATTGTCATGAAATGCATTATACATGTGTCTATAAACAAATCTAGCATACGATTATAAACTGTACACAGTTACNGCACTAATAATTTCTGAGGATGAAATGATTGAGATGATTCAGTTGGTGATATGTTAGTCCCACAAGTATGAGGGCCTCAGTTTGGATGCCCCAGCATCTACACAAAAGCCTGTAATCACAAAGTTGGACAGGTGTACATGGGAGGATCCCTGAGGATAGCTGGGCAGCTGGCCTAGCCAAATCAGTCATCTTGAGATGCAGTGAGGGACAGTGTCTCAAGAAATAAGGTGGGGAATGATAAAGGAAGGCACCCAAAGTCACCCTTTGACCTCCACACACAAGTGTGCATACATCACAAGGATATATACCCACATGCCAAAAAGACTCTTGATAATAAAGGCAATCTNTATCCTGATTTATATGCCTGCTGTACTGTAATTTTGTTATCTATTTTAAAATGAACTTTCTGTACTTGTGAATTAAGAAGTTATCTATAAACCACTCTTGACCAGCTCCTTGGGAGTAATATTAAAGAAATTATTTCAAGGACCTTTCAGAAGGATCAGATGCGGATGAGGATGACAGTGATGCTCATGTCCTGACTCTGGATCAGAAAATATATCTCAGTTTTAGGTAAGTCAAGTTCTAAAGTAAATAAACTGTTTTAATAGAAAAACTTATAGAATAAGGACATATAAATAGTTTTGTATAGTGGTTTGATGTGGTCATGTTTTAACTTATAATTGTAGAAAAATAAAAAAGTTAAAAGCATAGAAGCTCAGAAAGTGAAAACGTTACAGTAAGCCAAGGTAAATTTNCTGTTAGGGGAAGATCTTCTAAAGTAGGTTCAGCATAGTTAGTATATCCCATTCTGAAACCTAGAACAATGTGCTGGGGTATCCTGGTCTTTATACACTNTCAGCCTCCACTTACTTGTGAGTCACACAAAACCACCTCCTGTTTTGTAACTTCCATTCACCGTAGCCAGGTATGTAATTTTTCTGTATTTTATACCATATTTTACTGGGCTTGTGTGCATTTGCATATGCTCAGATGCACAAATACTTGTTATCATGCTATTAATGCCTACAGTAATCAGTAGAGTAACATGTTCACAGCCAGCTTTTCAGTGTAGGGGCGGTAAGCTCTATTCTACCAGAAAGCCTAGATGTATGGTAGAGTCTAACATCTTAATTAGTGTAAATAGACTTCATCACACTCATACAATGATAGAATCACCCAACAATTCATCTCTCAGAATGAATTTCAATAGTCAACAACTTACAACTCCAATTAATTTAGATATGACTTGTCTTGAAAGTTACCTTCAGTCTTTCCTGTGATACAATCCAAGCCCCATTCTCTGCCTTTACTATAACCATGTTAGTTACATTCAATATTTTTGTCTAAGTTTTTGCTTTCCATATAATGATAATTTTCTATGCTAGACATTACCATTACCTACTTATAGAGCTAGTGAAAATTTTACAACCCAGTTTTAATATCTGTATTCCTACTANAACTTTTCTCTTTCAGTAAAAGCGTATGGACTATTTTGGTTCCTAAGACTTTTTGAACACTTTCAAATAGATTATATTGCATGATATAATGACAATTAGAGTGTGAAATGAAAGCTTGTTTGTGTTCATGTATGAGCGTTCCTCAGTGAGTCTGTATGGTTGAGTTTAACTGTGAACCCACACTGGCGGAGACTCAGATGGTTCCCAGCAGGACAGAGGAGGCATTCTAATTTCTTAACAGATACACTTGTGTCCCTCCGTTTAAAAACAAAGAAAGGTAAAGATATCCAGAGGCCTAGTGGCCCTCTTCCACACAGGGAAAGACACCCTGGAAAAAGACTAGCTAAATACATCACCAACAGTTCTACTCATCTGTTGGCTTTTCTCTAATGGGTTTCTGTAAACTTTTAGACTACCAAAGGCACTTTGAGGAAGAGATTACATATTTATCATTATTTTGGCCAAATGGTGAATTATTATTTTTTTACAAATTATTATTTTTAATTATTTTAGAATAAAAGGACACAAAATCAGAAGTAGACATGAACCTGAATGCTTGGTAACCCAAATGTGTATGCATATGCTTTTTTGTCTTGTCTTTTCTAAACAGCAGACAACACAGTTGAGCTATGCCCACGTCCAACTACTAAGTATTTGATACATGTTTATTCAGTAAAGACAAAGCAATATAAGTTGGCTGTTAACTTATAGAAATGGAATTTCAGAAACTTTTGCTCCCAAGCATGAAAAAATTAGCGAATAGCTTCAGAGTGCTAATTGTGAACCTTGACAGCATTCAGGTATGTTTTTTTACAAGCAACTCCAGTCAGCTTTGGTTATCTGACCTTCCTAATGCCCAAGTGGAATACCTGCATCTTACAACTTTAAATATGCACCAGCATCTGTCACTTGCAACAAAACAGGGGATAGAAAACTGTTCCAATATATATTACACAGAATTGTCATTCAATAATGACATGAATAATGTAAGATAGTACTTTTAAGTAAGACCAGAAAGTATTAAGCTGCAAACAGAAAGAACATAACTAATAAATGAGTAAATATTAAAGGGTTCTTTTCCAGAAAATTAACAAAATAGAAAAACTGAACTGAAAAAAAAATGAATTGAGTAGATACAGAATGTGAAACTTTAAAAGAATATCAAGTAATAAGTGGCAAACCAAAAAAAAAATGAAGCTATATAAACCTTATATTTAGGGTTGGGGGAGGAGTGGTTGGTTCAGTCAGTAAAATGCCTGCCATGATAGTAAGGGGATATGAGCNTGGATCCTCAAAGGCTGCTTAAGAAGCAAGACTTTTCCTGCCCACTCTAACATGTCTATTGGTATTATCCCTGTTCAGCACATGTTTAGACAGTCACGTTGATGAGACTTTATGAAGGTATTTTTTGCCATTTCTAGGAGACACACTCTCACAAAACTCCCTGATCCTCTGGCTCTTACAATCTTTGCAACTCCTCTTCCAGTGTTCCCTGAGACTTAGGTGCAAGAATGTTTTGTAGATGTGTCCCTTGGGACTGGGCTCCAGAACTCTGCATTTTGATTGGTTGTGATTTTCTGTAGTGGTCTCTGTTGCAAAGGGAATTTTCCTATATTATAAGCACGAAAATAAAACAGAAAAGCAGAGGTGACAGCATGTTCTAGAACAACAATGCTGGAAGGTGGGGATATTGGACAGCCACCCCAATCTAATCAGTGAGCTTCAGTTTCAGCAAGAGACCCTGTCTCAAAAATGAAAGTTAGAGAGCTACTGAGGAAGGGCACTTGATGTTGACTTTGGACCTTCATGTGTACCTGCCCCCACATGCAACTGCACTTTGTGTACAAACACCCTGAAATATATACATGTACACGCACATGCTAACACACATACACACTACTACTACTGCTACAGCTGCTGCTGCTGCTACTACACAGCAACAACAACAAAATAAAACTGAGTAACTCTTCACAGCAAACCACAACTGGACACAAAGCAGAAATCAATGCTTCATGGGCATCCCAGCCCTAACAGACACATCTATATTATCTACCTCACAGCTCTTTCATCCGTGACTCAGGGAACATCTCAGAAGAGGAGATGGAAGGACTGTAAAAGCCAGAATGCCAGGAAGTCTCTTATGAAATGGTCTATCCTAGAAATGTTGTATAAACAAGACCAGAACAAAAACAATATCAATGGATATGTTAACATGGAAAAGGGAAAATTTCATAGGATCCTACCCCCTAGACAAAGAACTACAGGCAACTAATGACTGCTGGGAGAGGGAGATTGATCTCTCCCAAGGAAGAGACCTCTTATTGTTTCTCTAATATAGAGTGCTCAGTCTTGAAACCATATACACACTAACAACAAAAACAGACTCAGTGGTTTTTTTCATATTTGTGCATACACATACATATGTATCAAATATAATTGAAGAAAAAGAGGTTATCAACTTGAGAGTGACAGGGTATGGGAGGGGTTCAAGAGGGTAGCTGGGAAGAGTTGGAGGGAAGAAAGGGACCAAAGAAAGTGATTCAATTCCATTCACTTAAAAATGCTAATAAAAAGGAAATTTTGTCCATTTTTTAAAAGATAAAGCTTTAAATAAAGATAATTTGATAATTAAAATTTAAGTTAAATTTTTATTTTGTTATATTTATTCCAAAATGTAACTCAAATTTTACATGTTAAAAAAACTATGTTCAGTGTTGATGCAAAGTCTAAAACAAAACAATTTCTATGAAAGAAAATGTGAAAATTATGTCACCCAAAATAGTATTAACAAGTATGAATTCCCACTGCTACAAAACTAATCATTATCACTGAAAAATTCAAAATCTTTGCAATCATTTGCTGAAGCAAATATAACATTAATTGAAAATCTATAAGCTCTACTCTACAATGATGCTCAGGTAAGGCCCATGTTTAAATATCAATGTAAAAGATGAGGCAAATAAAAAATATCAAACAAAATCCAACAACAAATTGAAAATAGCACAGTTAACCAGATATATTCCAGAATTACATACAGTTCAATGTGTCAGGCAAAGATTGAGAAGAAACACAAGACTTAGATTTCCTAGGTTTAAGAGTAGTAGGTTGTAGAGTTGGGCAAGTGTCAACCCATGCTGATGACAATAAAAAGGATGGAAATTAAAAATTTACCTACTTTTCTTCAACTGCATGCGAAGGTAAAGCATTCCAAATCTAGAAGCAGTGGGCACATCAGAAAGAAATTCAATGANGATATATGATGGCAGATGATGAGTAAGGAAACCTTTGAGTATGATGGACAGATGCAATTGTAGGAAACACTGGAGATTAGCCAGTGAGTTGCCCAAGTTGTCCAAAGCTACTAGCAAGTGTGAATCTCCTGAGCACCACACACCAATGCTTACAGCTTAGGAGAGGCACCAACACCACCATTCCTCTTCTAGGAGCATAGTTGGGCTCAGAATCATTTTCAATTAGTAAGAAAGAATCCATAAAAACAGAAGCTTTAGAGTCAAGATATGACAGTGAAGGCACCACCTTCACTGAGTACACACCACCACCCATCATGTTATGCTGACCCCATGTATCCTAATAAGAAGGTCACTTCCCCACATGTCATTGTTTCTTCTACCTCCAAACACAAAGGAAATCACAAAAATACACTCTACATAATACTTCAACAGTATATTTCAGAAAATCCAAGTCTACAAAAAATAGCCACAGGATGAAAACCTGTTTCCAGTTAGANAAATTTTAAAATGTCAGCAAGGCCAAATGTAATGGGCATCCTTGGATGCAATAATGATTTTGGTGGAAACTGTGGTGAGGTTTTAACAAAATAGAATCTGCCTCTTAATTATAAGCAACACAGTAAGCACATAGTTTTTACAAAGTAGCCATGTTACCACCTAACATTACATGAACATTGATGGAAGCTATAGTTCCACTCTTTCTTTAAAACTTGTGTGTAATTCAAAAGGAAAATTTCAATTTTTTTTTGATTTTTCGAGACAGGGTTTCTCTGTGTAGCTTTGGTGGCACCTTTCCTGGAACTCACTCAGTAGCCCAGGCTGGCCTCGAACTCACAGAGATCCACCTGCCTCTGCCTCCCGAGTGCTGGGATTAAAGGCGTGCGCCAGCACCGCCTGGCAAAATTTCAAAATTAAATTAAAATAATCACATTTACTCTAAGAAATACTTCTCAGACTCAGTTATTATAGAAGAATTGCAAATTAAAGTTACAGTGAAATAATATTAATCATCTATCAACTGTCATATATAAAATAACAGCATGCTCTGTCAACCTGAACTGTGTAAAAGAATTTATTCTATAAGTGTGAAATTATGCACTTTGTGGGAGATACAGGCAGCAAATCCCAAAAATATGACTTATATGTTTACATCTTTATTCCTCACTCCTACCTATAGAAAAATTTAGCATGCTCATTGTCCAAGAGCAGAATTTTACTGTACAATATTACCTGTAATATAAGAAGTGGAAATACATAAAATGTCCAAAACAATAGAATATTTCTGGGTAGAGAGATCCACACAGTCATATAGTCTGCTCCTGTGAGAAGGGATGGGATGGATCTTTGATATGAACTCATCACTAGAAGATCTCNTTAAATATCTCTTCAGATAGCATGATATCATCTGATGCTTTGCATGGAAGAGAGGATAAGGTGTATGTGGGCTGTGTTTTCCTAAAGAGAATCAAGACTGTAAATTCAGGAATAGTTAATCTCAGAAAGAAAAGAGTACTAGGCAAAGGAATGAAAGTCAGACTTTGAGAAAAGTTGGCAAGTGAAGGCCTTCACCTTAATTAATGTCTTCTTGAAGGAAAAAAATAAGCCTAGAAACAAGTAATTTAAGCAGAAGTTCATTTAGTAACCCAATGGGATAGTATACTNCAGAGAGACAGTGAGAATTTGAAGTAGGCTGACCAGATAGGAAAATAGCAGCCCATTGGTTTCTACAGTGTGGACTTTGAAGAGATTTAATGACTATTTATGTGGTGAGTATCATATTCATGGGGCAAAGGTGACTCTTTTTCTTTTCCCAAATTGCAGTGGACTAGATTCTCTTTCAAGTTATTTCTTCCCATGATCATCGTTAAAGCCCATAAAGAGGCACAAAACATGGTACAAATAGACTTAGAATAACACTGTTGTATCTTGAGGGTGATACTGTTTGTCAGGGTTCATGTAGACAACTGATTGCCTGTCCATGCACCTTAATTTTTGATATAGTGAGAGAAAGCTAACTGTAGCTTCATGGGTGCTTAAACTTCAGCTTCAGGGACATTTCACCACAAGGGGCATATTTTTGACCATTAGGAGACTTGGCTATGAAGGTAAGTTCACATCCTTTTGGTTGTGTCATAGTTAAGTTTCTGCCTATTTGGTCTCATAACTCATCTAAATGCATATTTATGTAATATCATAACCACAAAGATAAGGGACAACAAGAATTTGACTGTATTTGATCTAATATGGCCAAGGTTCACAAAGACATTCTAAGCTTCCATTTATAGATTTAATATACAGCACTAACTTATTTGAAGTGGTAGGAAAGTGCTCATAATTAATATACTATTATTGTCAGTCCAATTTTTAAGAGAGGAGTGAGAAAACAAAAACAACGAAATTAAGAAGAATTACTGNACAGTGTACTGGACAGTGGTGATGCATGCCTTTAATCCCAGCACTCAGGAGGCAGAGGAGGCCAGCCTGGTCTACAGAGCGAGTTCCAGGATAAGCTCCAAAGCTACAGAGAAACCTTGTCTCAAAAAAACCAAAAAAGATAAAGAAAAAAGAAAAAAGAAAAAATCTATGCATGTAAAATTTGAGTTAAAAATCACTGTTTATTTTTGCTTTTCCTTGAAAGTACATAAATTCTATAAATGCATGCAGGACTATCTAAACGCCATGACAGCCCTACAGGAAAAGCTATACACAATGACAAGTTAATGCTTTCTAAATAGCATTTTCTGGTTAAAAGGCAGCAGAGTGCTTTGGGTGAAGGCTGACTCCTTATCTGGGGGCAGGGGATACATGTTGTTACTGTGTTTACCTTGCTGTGCCTGGTAGCAAGGAAGCTTCAAAGCCCAATATAGTCATACAAAAACACTCCATATTCAAATAGAAGATCCAACTAGAAGGGAAAATATTAATAAATCTCTTAAAACCTTGAATATAATACATGTGCAACCAAGGAGGAATATATAATATAAAAATATAATTCAATGTAAAAGAAAGGAAGTGATAAAGTAGGGAGGGGAAGGGAGAGGAGAGGGAGGAAGAAAGGAAAGAAGAGAGGGAGGAAGGAAGGAAGAAAGGAAGGAAAGACGGAGGGAGGAGGAGAGGGAGAGAAGAAAGGAAAGAAAGTAGGAAGCAAGCAAGGAAGGAAGGATCAAACAAGTTACTTGGCTGTGCTGGGTACTACGTTGGTTTTAAATCCTGTCCTTAGATTCTTTCATAGTTCATTCAAGATATAAGGTTCTCACTCTTCTACTCTGAATGCTGTCTGGAGTCAGTGACTGATTCCTAATGAAAAATGTAAAGCTAAGACATTTTGTGTGTGACTTGAGAGCATAAGTTACAAAAGGTCCAGTTATTTCCTCTTTGATCATTTTGTGTCCCTATTTGGATTGTTTACTGTGAATAAAGTAACTAACTGTATAGAAAAGATAATGCTGTAAGAAACTGGGGTCTCCAGCAGCACTCAGAAGGACCCCAGGACTTCAGACAACAGCCATGCTCATGAATTTTCTGGAATGAATACCTTTCTCACACAGTCAAATCAACTGATGACTTTAGGTGTGATGCTTCACAGTTTCACAGCCTCATGAGTCATCCTGATACAGAACCTTCAGTTGCACCTGAAAAACTGTGTGACGTGATAAATGTTTCATGCATAAGCACTCATGTTCTGGAGAAAGCTGCTACACAGAAACAGATAAATGCAGATATAATTGAAACAGTTTAAACCTCAGTCATAAAATTAGACTTAAAAAGGAATGAAAATACAATGCTTCATAATTCAAATATGAACAATAATTTTAAGTAAAGAAAGCATTGATAAGGGCAAGCATCTCTTTACAGAATCATTATAGTTAATAACGGGGTGGGGGAGAAGGAAGAAACACATAAGCAAAACACATTTTGTGAGGCTCAAGGTAATCACTGATCTAGACAACCATGGTAACAGATGCAGCATCAAAGTAGATGGGGAAATGTGCAATTGTGGTACTATGCTGTCATTAAAGGAACCTACTGATTAATCAGAATAAACCACATCCAGATTACAATGTGTTCTCCATTCTTTTTTTTATCAACCAAAAGGAAAAGCTATTTTTGAAAAAAACATGAGTTAACTTTGAACTTGAACATACTGTGGCACAATTTCAAGAAATAGCCAATAATTATATAAAGTATGAAATAGCATTCTAGTTCCATAAGCAATGCCTATAGTTTTATAACAACAGATTAAGTGTGTCTTCATAAAATGATGGATNTGCTGGACTTCTTTCAAAATATAGAAAGAACAACTGAATCTACTGTACTCTGACATGGCCAACCACACATAGCCATTGCTAAAACAATAACATTCGGTGTAGGAGCTGCACCTGAAGATCAGTGGGAAGTGTATGCCTAACCTGTGTATGTTCCCTGATTCAATATTGAGCAAAAGTAAAATAATAATGATGATAAAGCATATGAAATTATCATCAAATTTAGAACAGTCATTTTAATAATAGAGCTTATTTGAATAAAGAAAGGTTCAAGGATCAGGCAACACCATGAGCAAGTAAAAGTTCAAAGTACCATCATGGGGCTGGTAGCTTTTATAGACAGAATAAGGATATAAGACATTGAAATTCTGTGGAAATGACTGGCTGAACTTCAGCTATTCATCGCAAAGATATCATCTCAAGTTAGGCTGTAGGTCATTACATAGTAGCTTAGGTTGGCTAATTAGGAACACAAAACGCTGTGGCAGCTTTATATCAAATTCAATTTAATGGCTGTTATCAGTAGTATTGGGAGCCAATGAGCAGAGAACAAAAGACTGTGTAGCCTTCTGTTCTGCAGCCCACATGCCATGGTCACCTACAGCTTTTTACTTATTGCCTGCTGCTCCTCTGTTTCATACACAATTCATATGAACAGTAAAATTAAAATACACATTTTTGTACAATAAGTAATTCATACTGATGGTAAGGAAATTCCATCTCCCAATAGCAATGAGTCCTTATATAATTTGATAAATAAACCAGTAGAATCACAATATTTGAAATCTAATTGTGATATAGGGAACATGAACGACTAACAAATAGCTCAAAGTACTTCCTTCTCAGTGGTAGACTAAAGTAACTAAAGGAAATGCTTTTACATTTAATATTTCTGTGTTGTTTAGTTTTTCACTGTGCAGAGTTAACACACATTGGGTTTATATTTAAGCACTTGTTGGGTGAAGACAGGAAGCAACAATGATAATGCAGAGTGTAACTTCACCCAGCAAGTANATTTAGACACTCTTCTAAACAAAGCTTTAGGTGTTAGAAGTTTGCACCCTAGGACTCAATTCACTTCCATGTTTGTGTACAAAATTGCCTTCTCCCAGTCTGCTATCATTTGCCACTAAGGCTTCCACTCTTGTCTCTAAGTAGCTTGAATATTTCTCAAATACTAGCTCTTGTAGAAAAATTTTCACATGCCAGACTTCTACCTGGGCCTGCTTAATTCCAAGATAGGGAGGCTCTCATCAAGAACTCTCCTTTATTACTGCAGATGCCAAAAGCATCTCACGTGTGGATCAATTTCCAGCTTTTACTATCCACTAGAGCTTGGCAGACAGAGCTATGTGCACAAGGAAACACTGCGACCTGGCCACTTGGCCATGCTTCTTAGTAAGCAAAAAATCTGAGCTGATCCCCCAGAAAGATATGTCATAAACACAAAGTATTCTGTATTATGAAAATGTTCAATTTTCTGTATAACAAGAACTATATACTCCTTTTTTTTTACTTTTTAACTTTTGAGATTAAAATTATAACATAAGTACAACTTCCCTTTCTTTTCTCCAAACCCTCCCATATAACCCTCCTTGTTCTCTTTCAATCATGGTCTCTTTTGCATTGTTATTCATGCATATATGTGTATGTATGTACACAGATTCCTAAGTATAATATACTCAGTCTGGATAATGTTTCTTNTGTGGGTCTGTGTTCAGGACTGACCATTTGGTATTGGACAACCAGCTGGTGTGTTCAGCCCTGAGAATGACCATTTTTCCTGCTCTCAGCTGTCTTCAGTTACCTGCATAGATTTGAGGTCTCTTGGGCTTTCCTTGTCACTCTGTCATGTTTACTGCTGGTGAGACTTTATGGGTGTATCCTCACTAGAAAAAATGCTGCTTATTTTATTTCTGTCATAAAATTTCATAAAATCAACATTCTTCATTGTTTGAGTTCATGACAAAACACCTCTATATAGAATTAGTTTTACTGAAGTATAAAGTAGTGCTGAGCAACTGAGTATTTAAAGGAAATATTTGCATGTAACATCACTGTAAAGCTCATTTTGTTTTAAATGTTATAGAAATAACTTCAACTTTATTGAAAACTCTTTATGATTATACCTAAAATTGCATCCTTAATTTACAAATTAGCATTTAATACAGAGTCAAGTCCTCTTATAATCTTGTCTGCCTTTGATAGTTCAAAAAAAGAAGAAAAGGAAGCTAAAGTGTTAAAGAGAAAACTTTTAAGTTTAGGCAGACTACAGGTACCCTGGCTTTTCAGGTGAGAAAGACATTGTGCATAAAAATCGATGGAATTTTAGAAGTATCCAACTCCAGAGACAGTGGAGCAGAGTCCTCCTGGGCCTGGAAGCACAAAATGGATTGGCTGCAGACAGGCAGCAGGATTATGTAGAGAGAAAGAAAATAACCCAAAACAGCTTTACAGTGAAGGAAATTGATTGAATTCTACCCTAAAAGCACGTGGATTTTATGGCACACAATTAAATCTCAATAAAGCAGTTTAAATTCATAAGCTGTTTGTAAGACATTTCACATTTCAGCTCTGACACAAACTTCTTGAAGTCCTTGTTCTCATCTCTACAAATAATAAAGGGCTGAATCTTTCCTTGGGTTCATGAAACAAATGAGTGTCAGTCTCAGATCTGGAGAGGTGGGGCCTTCAAGAAAAATGAAGCAGTATTCTGTTTCCCAGAAGACAACAGAAGAGACATTTTGGTTGGCATGTTTGCTCATCAATTTGCAATCACATTAAATTACAGGGTGGTAGCTATTAATTCCTATGAAGGTGAGACACTGTGAGGGCCTCAGCATTTGGGTCACATTCTCATAGGCTTCACCAAAGACTCCAAAATGTGTCTACCTGGGGTTCTGAGGACAAAGAAAGGAAAATCTAATATAAAATGAACTCAGAATTCTTCTTTAAAAAAAAAAAAAGCTGAACCAGAGAAAGAAAGACTAATCCAGAACTTTGTCTCAGCTAAGGAAGAAATGCCTTTGCTGTTAGAGCTCAGGATTCGAGAAAGAACATCTCTAGTGTGATAGGGTTGATAGGAGGGACAGATACAGGAAACCATGGACTACACTGCAATCTCTCTCTCCCTGGCCACTAGTTTTAAGAGTCAATGGAAGACTACGATCACAGATAAGACAAAGCTCCACACAGATTGCTTCTGTTAAGCATATGTATCATAATTTTGTTTACTGTTGAGTCCCACTCTACCTGTTGAATGGTCCTGAAGAAGGGTGTGCGAAATTGGAAAATGATATCTATGAAATGTAGATGAAGAAAAACACAGAGACACAGGATAGTGTCAGGAGGGTTCTGGGTCAATATCTCAGACCCAAATTTTATTACTGACAACCTTTAAATATCCAAAGCGAAGGGGACAAAAAGACCTCCCGCTTTGAAGGACATCGTGGTTCAAAGTACAAAGCACAGGTAAGTGTAAACATCTCCTTGGTACTCAAGACATCTGGTGACCAGGCCTTACGGCAAAGCATCCTATAAATAGGCCTTGAAGTATAAAATACCTGGTAACTATGCCTTTGGCCAAAACATGCTATTGTGCAGCCTTGCAGGGAGGAAACAAGCTCTGACTCTCTGACCTTGAGTCAAGATGAGAACAAGCCACAAGCTGGGGTCTCTGTGGCCCACAGAGTTTACAAATGAGACACAACAAGCTGGATGATCGAGAGACCAGGGATAGAACCAAGCACGACTGGAAGAAAAAAAAAGTTAGTGGAATGATACCTAACGATAATTTTCTCTACCCACAGATTGAGGCCAAGCCCAACTGTCATCGGGGAGGCTTCATCCAGCAACTGATGGAAATAGATGCAGACCCACAGCCAAACATTAGTCAGAGCTTGGGGAATCCTGCAGAAGAGTGGGAGAAAGGATTGTAGGAGTCACAGGGATCAAGGACACCACAAGAAAACCCACAGAATCAAATAATCTGGGTTCATAGGGGTTCAAAGGGACTGAACCGACAACCAGGGAGCCTGCATGGGACTGACCTTAGGCACTCAGCATGTATGTTACAGTTTTGTAGCTTGGTCCTCTTGTGGGAGTCCTAACGGTGGGAATAGTGACTGTTTCTCACTCTTTTACTAGCTTTTGGGATCCTATTCCTCATACTGGTTCACTTTACCCAGTCTTAATACATGGGGAGGTGCTTAGTCTTATGGCATGTTTTGTTGATATCCATAGGAGACCTGCCCTCTCCTGAACAGAAATGGAGGAGGAGTGGATTGGGAGGGTGGGGAAGAGGGCGCTAGGAGGAGGGGCTGGGAGGGGAAAAGTGAGGCTGAGATGTTAAAAAAATAAGCATGGTAAAAGATGATATGTAATAAAGAAGTAGGACAATTAGTACAGCATACTGTAATAAAGTTGGTTTTTGACTCTCCTGTTTGAGGACCATTAAGTGAAATAACAGTTACTTGAACACAAGCACTGCAGTATTGTGGCAGTGATCAGATAGTCTGAAGTAATTAAGAGACTGATAGCTGGGACATATATATGCAGGCCACATAACCTGGCTGAAACCACAGGGCAGCCACCATGGATGGGAAATACTGAGACAGTGCAAAATTCCATCTGGCTTCTCATAAGTACTACACAGTAGAAGGTATGTGGATTATTTCATTGTCTTTTACTCACATCAGGTCTGTCACATGAATTCTAACATCACCTCTGATGTAAAACATATGATGTGTTGCACATGATGTATAAAAATCTACATCAGAACGTACTATAACCTGTAAAATGTTAAAGTATCTAGTTTTCCATTCATGTGCAGCTTCTTATATAAGTGTAAAATGGGAACATGTTTTCCACTTGTATTTGCCAAAAGAGAATGTTGGATTTGCTTGTGTTTATTGTATACCCATTAAGACAACTTCACTATCTTTGCCTTCTTTTCAATGATTAAACTTTTTCTAATTTTACAAATACACTAAATGTGTTAAAACCATATTTTTTGTTTTATTTACAATAATGTTTTCTGAATTGTTTACTATACACCTCTTTATTATTATTTTTTTATAGTATTGCATGCCTCCATTACCACTCTGATTGACAGTGAGCTTATGCTTTTTGCTGAAATTTACTAGAGAGAAATGTCACCTCTGTTGCTCTGTTCCTCCAACATCTGGTGCAGAGAAAGTATTCAATAGTAAACTTTTATTTAATGAATTTTTAAAAGTCTGTTCAGGTGTGTTGTGAGACTTCAGTCCCTCCAAAAATACAAACCNTGTTCATGAAAACTCAAACAAGGAAACCAGTTGGGTTTTTTGCTTGTTTGTGTTTTTCTTCTCCTTCTTTGATATGTCTTGACTTATGACAGGTAGAGGAACTCTGAAAAAATCAATCTGTCTCTTCTAGGAAAAAAAAAAACAGCAGCCTAAAGTCAGAAGGATCTTGGTTCTGAGTCTGCCTGTTTGTGTGACCTAACTTCCTGTGAAGTAAACCACTCAGCATGTCCACTGCAATACAGTATTTAGGGTATGTCTCAGCTACATTNCTAGTACCATGCAAAAGTCAATGACCAAACAATTTATAAAAAAAAAGCACATAATTTGGGGGATGACAATTCTAGAGTGTAGTAGAGTTCATGACCATCATGGCTGGAAGCATGGCAGCAGGTAGCCTTGGCAGTGGAGCAATACTTGACAGCTTACATGTTGAGACAAAAACCAGAAGGCAGAGAGAGAAAGATAAAGAGCCCCGAAAGAATTGGTTTTCTCTTGAAATATCAAAGCCTNCCCCTAGTGACACACCTTTACCATTAAGGCCACATCTCNTAATCCTTCCAAAACAGATCCACCAACTGAGTACCAAGTATTCAAACACATGAGCCTATGGATACCATTCTCATTCAAGCAGGGCATCTGTAGGAAAAAGTTTTTCTGTGTCCTGCCTGGGCTCCCGCAGCTGCTCAGACCCAAGTAAATACACAGAGGCTTATATCATTTACAAACTTACAGCCTAATGGCTCAGGCTTCCCATTAGCTAGCACTTACATCTTAAATTAACCCATTTTTATAAATCTATATTTGCCATGTGGCTCATGGCTTACCAATACCTTTACATCTTGTTTTTTTCTGGCAGGGGCTAGCAGCGTCTGCTCAGCTCTGCTTTCTACTTCCTCTCTCTCTAGTTAGAATATCCTGCCTAACCTTACTCTGCCTCACCATTGGCCAACAGCTTTATTTATCAACCAATCAGAGCAACATATTTTCACAGCATAGAGAATATCACCCATCATTTCCCTTTTTCTTTCTATTTAAAAGGAAGGTTTTAACTTCAACACAGTAAAATTACATAAAACAAAACAGTTATCTAGCAAGAATTGCAGTTATATCTATCTGTACTTGGCAAAATTAAAGAAAATATTTTATCTATCCTGTATTTGTGAGTCTAAAGTTTTATATCTAATTTATCTTTTATTATAACCAAGGAAAGCTATAATTATAACTATCTAGTCTTCAACTACATTAAAGACCTCAGAAAGATATAATACTTCCTAAGTAAACAGGAAGAGCATTGTAAGCAACTTTCAAAAATCTAGAACGACAGAGACAGCTGTCTGCCTGGACAGTCACCCAAAGTTTTTCTGTATCGTTGAGGCGTCCATCTTCAGCCTATAGGCCCAGAGTTTTTCAGTCATTTCTCTTTGTGTCCTGTAGAATGTCTGGCAGTTTTCTCTGCAAATCAGGAACCTGAAGGGCCATCTTGTCTTGCAAAGTTCATTGGTCACCTTTCCATGGGTCCTGCATGTCCAGTCAATATAACATTTTCTCAAGCAGTCCAGGCAAGAACAGTTTCTTGTCCAAATGGCTATTTTTGCCAAGAAAATAAACTCCATATGGAATGTCTTCAATGCCTATCTTTCTCTTTGAAGTAAATTGGTGCTGCCAGGAGCAGATGTGTCTCATTGTCCAGAAAGTTTTTAAAACATTTTGAATGTCATATTCTGTAGGTCTTTGAAGTATTTGAAGATAACCTACCTAANTGAAGTATATCTATGCATATCTAGAAAACTTAACTAACATGACTGTAAGTTTGACTATCATAGAAGACTAATTATTAATCTATATTTCTCAATTATCCACTATAATTTAAATGAATTAAACAAACATAATACCTTAAACAAGAGTAGAAATATATATATATATACATATATATATATATACAGTACAACAAAATTAACTTTAAATTTGTATCAATAAACTAAAATCTATACCAATATATAACATTTTAAACAAGTTGCTTTTCAAAAGTAGGTTTAACAATCTGCAGATGCCACTGTGTACCACAGCAGGAATCTGCCATGCTGCTTAGCTCAAGCCTGCACACTGTGAACCTGCCATAGTGTAGCTCAAGTCTGCATGCCATGGTGTCTCTGTACCCTGGTCTCTATATCTCAGCCCACATGAGACAAAGTAGAAAGTTGTTCTTAGCTCAATTTTAGAATTTTTTATAATTTCTCTCAAGTTTTAGGTGGAAAGACTTGCCACCACGTATAGGCACCATTTGTAAGAAAAAGTTTTTCTATGTCCTGCCTGGGCCCTGTTGCTGCTCAGACCCAAGTAAACACACAGAGGCTTATATCATTTATAAAACTATGGCCTAATGGCTCAGGCTTCCCATTAGCTAGCTCTTACAGGCATCATGCTTTCATCCTCCAAAACTGGAAAAACAAAGAAAATACCAAATAAATAAAGGAGGTATGTGAAGAAGTTCTGCCTTTGAAATTACCAAAATTAATAATACATATAAACACAAGTTCAAGTCCGAGATCATGAATCAATATAAACAGTCAGTACAAAGTAAAAACACAAAGCAGGTCATATTGAACTGTAGAAAATCAATTCAGTAAGAAGATATTGAAAGCACCTGGAGTCTTGATTGGGGAAAGCTACAAAGAGAAACAAGGGTAAGGATGACAGTGGGCTTCCCAGAATTCATGTATAAAAAAGATAAGTGTGAAATTTTTTCTTCTTCAATTGCTTTTATTAGATAATTGAAATGTTAGTTATAAGCAGCTAGTCTATTTTCACATAAAGGATCAGGGGATACATTGATAAAGACATCCATTGAGCAAAAATTATTATTGGCACATAAGTATTCTGGGATTTGAACATGAAACCACAGTACCAGTTATGCAACTCTAGTCATCTCAAATATCCCTCAACTAACAGACACACAAATTTCCCACTTTGAATTCTGTTGAAACACTGCAACTGTGTTAAGAAAGAAATGCTATCATAGAAGAAGGAAGCAATGTAGGCACAGAAACTAACCTTTAGCTATGTCCCAGGGTTCAGTTTTAGCATTTTAATCCTATCAGATTTCTGTTCCCATGAATAAACATATCACTTATAGTTTTTTAGTGACAAATTCACTCATGCAACATCAGCATTGTATTTGGTTGNTATTTGTTGGGAAAACACTTTAGTTTGATTCTGCACATTCATTTGTTTTGGAATTTTTCTATTATCATTAGTGAAATGAAATGAAAGATATGAAAAACTAACATGCATGGTTTTTCTATTACAGCAAATAATCATTTTTAGTTTTCCAAGTAGTATTGTATTTTTGGCTTTCCTTGGATATTTTTTGTTTCTTAAATAAATCCTATTTTTTCAAATAGGATTGCCATGCAGAATGCCATTGGGGGATGTCTGAAATTAAGACTTCATTTTCAATATTCTATCTTCCTCTTAATAAATAAGCTCTTTTTCAACAGATAACCTAGAAGATGGGCTATGTAAAAAAATATGGTTATAACAAAACTTAAATTACAGTTTACACATCTGGTTGTGAAATATTAAGGAGTCAAAGAAAAGAGACCATCTACCTATTCTGTATCCACAACTACAATTCCAAAGTAAGGAAGTGATATAAAGTACATATTTCATTTGCTAAAATTATATGTGAACAACTTTAAGGTACATTAAGATAATTTTAACAAGCATAAGGAAAATACTATGGGTAAGAAACTCAGCAGTATGAATATATGATGGAGATCAAAGTCCTCTGTTGTAGCAGCTACAAATGAAGCCTGGTTTTCTACATTAGGAAAAAGATAAAGGAGAGAAAATCATGTCCAAAGTAATCAGGGAAAATTAAATAATAACAATTAAGGCACAATTTAAAGGACTTAATGAGAGCAGAGTGCAAATGGAAGATACGCATGTAAGAGCCAACGGTATTCCTATATAACACAAGAGAAATTAGTATTTAAACTTAAAACACAGTGTTTACAGAAAGGAAATAAACTGTGTGAAAACAGAACCAGCTATACACAGGGAGCTAAAGCAGATGAACAATNGAAGAAGAAATGGGTAAGTTGTAGGATATTTACAGGTTGGTTATAGTCAATCTTGTTAAAATGTCAACGCTTCTCACCTTGGTGATACTTTAATGTAACAACCACAACTCCCAGCAAATTATTTTGGGGGCTATCAGCAGCTATTTTAAATGTATATGCTGAAACTTAGAATCTACAGTAGCCTAAATAGAGCAGAGGCAGTACTGTAGGAAGAATTCCCTATGCTCTTACCAAGTTACTTATTATAGTTACTTATTATAAAGCTTTGGAGTTGTTGGGAATAGAGAGGTAAATGAATCAGAGAAGCTCAGAAATAGGTTCCCTGTTGGGGAAATTAATTTTTCTTGTGAGTGTGTGTGTGTGTGTGTGTGTGAGTGTGTGTGTGTGTGTGTGTGTGTGTGTGTGTGTGTATAGGGATATGCACATGAATATATGGATACATGCACAGACAC
>LZPO01028015.1:6186-18855 GCA_001675575.1 Neotoma lepida | reverse complement strand
GGAAAATGGATTCAATTGTGTGTTCCATCTTTGAAGTCATAGAAGATAATTATACATTTGGGATTTAATTAAATTTCACAAATGTTATTGCCTTTGAAAGCCAAAGCCTGGGCTTTATACTAGTGAGAAAGTCTCCTTTATCACAAATATTACACTCCATTGTGGGAAAACAGAAAGCAAAACAGCTTGTCAGTTTAATTATTTCGTAAAGGCACANATGATACGTCAGAAGCATGAAACACCTTAAACAGGGGAGGAGCACAAACTCTATGGAGTAGATGGGGCATGGAATAGATCTTCAGGAGCACAATAGGACTGAATGACCTCAAGTAACACAAAGAGAAAGGATTTGTAGAGAATGTTGCAAAATGAAGAACATGAAAGCAGAAGCCGGCAGGGAGAACATATCAATAAAATAAGAAAAAGTATATGCTTCAAGGGAGGTTTGTGAGGGGCATTACAAGAACACAAGAGACATGAATGATGAAAGGCTTTCTCATTTGTGTATTTTTCTATTTCAATTATTATTATTATTAGGTAAGTTTGGCTTAGTCTAAAAACAGTAGGATCCAGACCCCACTTACCACACCTATCACCTCAGAAAATGTAGAGGCTTCCAAAGAAGAGATTCCAGGCTACCATGAATAGCATAGTGAGATCCTGGTTCAAAAATAAGTAAATAGGGACTGGTATGTAGCTCACTTTGTATACTGCTTGTCTGTTTATGCACAAAATCCCAGGTTCAATTCCCCACATGACAGAAAACAGACATGGTGCTACTTACCTGTAATCCCAGCTCTTATGTGGTAGAGGCAGAAAGATCAGAAGTTTAAGATCATCTCTGGCTACACAGTAAGTTTTAAAGCCTTGTGGTACCTGACTTATCAATTTTGATAGGTTGTGATCAGTCACATGTTCCTATGAATTTCCCAGACTTGGAATGGACTGAGAGTCTTCCAGAAGCCTGGAAATCACTCATGGTTTGGCCTGAAAGGAAGTCATTGGGTTTTGTTGGTAGTGGTGGTTTTTTCAGAGGTTGCATTTATGTGTGAGGAGTGTTTTGCCTGCATGTGTAGATGTGAATCATGAGTGTGCCTAATGCCAGAGAAGAGTGTCAGTTAACCTGGCTGGAGTTACAGGCAGTTGNGAGCTGCTGTGTGGAGGCTGGAAACCAAAGTGTCCCTCTGTAAGAGGAACAAGTGCTCATAATTGCTGAACCATCTCTCAAGCCCCCTTTTTGTGATGGTGATAGAGATGATTCCAGTTTGCTTTTCTATTGCTGTGATAGAAAAACACCATGATGAAAAACAACTTGGGGAGGAAAGAATTCATTCCATCATATACTTCCTTGCAACAGTCTCTCACTGAAGGAAGTCAGAGCAAAAGCTCAAGGCTGGAACCTAAAGGCAAAAACTGAAGTGTAAGCCATGAAGGAATGCTTCCTATTGGCTCTCTACTGATTGAGTAAGCTTTTATTAATCCATTTTACTTATATATCCCATGTCTACCTATATAGAGATGGTACTGGCTACAGTGGAATAGGTCCTCCTCAACAATTAGCAATCAAGAAAATGCCCCCATAGACATGCCCACAGGCCAATCTGATGGAAGCAATTCTTCAGTTGAGGGTCCTTCAACAGCAGGTGTGTCAAGTTGACAACCAAGATTAGCCATCACGAGAAAATTTCCTGATCCAGGTTTGCATAGGGACATGTTTGGTGTCTTGGTCATGGCCTTTTCTTTACAATAGAGAGAGACATAAAATCAAATAAATATCTAATGCTCAGCTATAAGGTAACGTTAACCAAAATGCCTAATTATCATGAAACTATCACTTATCAATGAATCAGAAATACTATAATTGTTGCTTTCAATACTTCTTTTTACATTATCGGGATCCTAGGAAATTCATTTTCCGTAGATTAGAACAGCCTTTTAAAAGCAGGAGTGTACTTTGCAGCATGAAGTTAACTTTTTGCATATCAGTGAGACTAACAGGGGACAAATATGCCAAGAAAACAATCCTNCAGTCAGAGAAAAGAATCAGACTCTGCATTCAAGCTGCAGATATGTCATAGTCTTAAATCATAGCCACCAGGAACTCTTTCTTCCTTTTCAAATTAGGTCTAATGGCAAATGCTNTACCTACTTTTGAGATTTCTAATGTGAACTCAGACAGAATGTGTAAGTAGCCTGCCAGCTTAGTTCAGTGACTATGATACAAACATCTAAGAATGGGCAGTATAGATAAGGTCTCTTCCTTCCTGGGGAAAGACACTGGTTAATTTCTAGATTTTTTTGCCTTGCATCAAATTTGCTGCCCCCCACCACACACACACCTCTATATGTCTTCAAGTCTCATGGGGCTTTCTCATTTTTCTTCTTTTCCCCTGCTGATATTGATCTCAGATACAATACATGTGAAAAAAAAAAACCTGATAGAATTTCTCCCTGAGTAAAAGGAGCACAGAAACAAAGATTTGTTTCCACTTTTCATGTTTATTTGAATCTTGATGCTTATTTGAAGAAATTCCAGATGAAGTTGTGGATAAGTAGATGACTAGTAGACAATAGATGATTGGTATATGATGACCTGTACTGATGATGTTATATAGATGTAGTAACATAACTTTCCAAGAGAAGTTGTGACAGACCCCACTGTCTTCAAAATGACTGTCTTGGTTCGTTGTAGCTATCAATTTGACAAAACCTAGAGTCCCCTAGGAAAAGTGAACCCCAGCTGAGGAATTGTCTNACTCAGATTGGCCTATGGGCATGCTGTGGGACATCATCTTGATTGGTGTTTAATGCAAGGAGGACCCAGGCTACTGTGGGTGACACCATTCCTAGGCAGATAGGCNTGGACTGTCTAATATCGTTAGCTGAGAATAAGCCAGGGAGTGAACAAGAGCGCTAACCAATAAGCAAGATTCTTCCATAGATTCTGCTTCAGTAGTTGCTCTAGTTTCTGCCATGGTTCCCTTCAGTGATGGTTATNACCTGGAAGTGCGAGCTGAATTAACTCTTCTCTTTTGAAGATCAGTTTATCACAACAGCACAGAAGCAAACTAGGACAATAACCAAACTGAGANTAATTTTATTTGTATTTGGTTTTTGACCAGGGCCACAGAAAAGCTTCAACACAAAGTCTGCAATGAGGTTTGTTCTTGTGTATGGGGAAAGTCAGGAGGAAATATGCAAGGTTATCTTATGAGGATGCACAAACTCAAAGTAAATGTTTTAGTTTTAGCAGGAATGTGTATGCCTCAGTGTATTTGAAAGGGNGAGCATGCAGGAGGACAGATTTAATGCACTAAGAGTAGTACATACACATCAACATTTCTATTGTCTAAACTGGCTATAAAAATGACTTATCGATTCTGGCTATTACAAATGAAGATGCTATGAACATAGTTGATCAGCTGTCCTTGTGATATGATTAAGCATTCCCTTGAGTGCATACCCAAGAGTGGTATAGCTGGGTCTTGAGGAAGATTGATTCCAAGTTTTCTGAGGAACTGCCACAATTACTTCAAAAGTGGCTGTACAAGTTTGCACTCCCACTGGCAAGGGAGGAGTGTTCCCCTTGCTACACATCCACTCCAGCATGAGCTGTTGCTTATGTTTTTATCTTAGCCATTCTGATAGGTGTAAGATGGAATCTCAGAGTCATTTTGATTTGCATTTCCCTTATGGCTAAGGATGTTAAACATCTTCTTAAGTGTTTCTCAGCCATTTGAGACTCTTCTGTTAAGAATTCTCTATTTAGATCTGTATCCCATTTTTAAATTGGATTATTTGGTTTGTTGATATCTAGTTTCTTGAGTTCTTTACATATTTTGGAAATCAGCTCTCTGTCAGATGTGGGGTTGGTGAAGATATTTTCCCATTCTGTAGGCTGCCATTTTGTCATATTGATGGTGTCCTTTGCCTTACAGAAACTTTTCAATTTCATGAGGTCCCATTTATTGTCAATCTTAGTGCCTATGCTATTGGTGTTCTGTTCAAGAAGTTGTCTCCTGTAGCAATGAGTTTGAGATTATTTTACACTCTTTTCTATTAGGTTCAGGGTATCTGGATTTATGTTGAAGTCTTTGATCCACTTGGATTTGAGTTTTGTGCAGGGTGATAGATATGGATCAATTTGCATTCTTCTATATGTCGACATCCAGTCATGCCAGCACCATTTGTTGAAGATGCTTTCTTTTTTCCATTGATTAATTTTGGCTTTGTAAAANGTCAGGTGTCTCATAAGTGTGTGGATTTGTGTCTAGATCTTCAATTTGATTCCGTTGGTCCATCTGTTTGTTTTTATGCCAATACCATGTAGATTTTNTGACTATAGTTCTGTAGTANAGCTTGAAATCAGAGATGATGATTTTATTGTACTGGGAAGTTCTTTTATAGTACATGATTGCTTTAGCTATCTTAGGTTTTTGTTTTTCCATATGATGTCCCTCAACCAAGGAATGGATAAAGAAAATGTAGTACATTTACACAGTGGAGTATTACTCAGCTGTTAAAAACAAGGACACACCATTTTGTCTCTCTGAATCTGTTACCTCACTCAGGATGATATTTTCTAGTTCCATTGATTTGCCTTCAAATTTCATGATATCATTGTTTTTTACCACTGAGTAACACTCCATTGTGTATATGTACCACATTTTCTTCATCCATTCTTTGGTTTAGAGACATCTAGGTTGTTTCCAGGTTCTGGCTATTGTGAATAATGCTGCTATGAACATAGTTGAGCAAGAGTCCTTGTGGTATGACTGAGCATGCCTTGAGTATCTGCCCAAGAGTGGTATCATTGGGTCTTAAGGTAGATGAATTCCCATTTTTCTGAGAAGTCACCATACTGATTTCCAAAGTGGCTGTACAAGTCTAGACTCCCACGAACAATGGAGGAGAGTTTCCCCTTGCTCCAAATCCTCACCAACATAAGCTGTCATCAGTGTTTTTGATCTTAGCTATTCTGAGAGTTGTAAGATGGTATCTTAGAGTCATTTTGATTTGCATTTCCCTGATGGCTAAGGATCTGGAGCAATATGTACAGGAAAGGATAACCAGATAATAACCTACAGCTCCAGAGAAGCTAGCTAACAAAGAGGATGCTAACAGGGATGCATGGATCACACTGGGAAGGGGAAATAAATGATATCTCTGGAGTAAACCAGAGGCAATGGGGGGCAATAGTGGAGAGGGTATGGGGCATGAGAACATAAGAGAATGGGATGGTCGAGCTGGGGGAGGGACGATGAAGTGGGAGAGCAATGAGAGAGATACCATGATAGAGGGAGACATTATGGAGATAGCGAGAAACCTGGTATCAGGAAAATTCCCCCAAATCCACAAGGATGACCCCAGCTTAGATGGCTAGCAACAGTGGAGAGGGTGCCTAAATTCACCTACCCCATTAATCAGATTGGTGAATACCCTGTCATCATAGAGCCTTCATCCAATAACTGATGGAAGCAGATGCAGAGATCCACGGCCAAGCACCAGGTTGAGCTCTGGGAGTCCAGTTGAAGAAAGAGAAGAGGGATTNTATGAGTAAAGGGGGTCAAGATCATGAGGGGGAAATCTACAGAGACAACTGAACTAAGCTCATAACTCATGAACTTTACACTGACAGCTGTGGAGCCTTCATGGGACCAAACTAGTCCCTCTTCATATGGGAGACAGTTGTGTAGCTTGGTCTGTTTNAGGGACCCCTGGCAGTGGGTCAGGATGTATCCCTGATGCATGAGCTGGCTTTCTACCAGCCTTGATGCAGGGTAGAGGAGTTTGGTCCTGCCTTAAATGAACATACCAGGCTTTGCTGACTCCTCATGGGGTCCTTATTCTTTTAGAGGAGGGGATGGGGGTGAGTCAGGATGGGGGAAAGGCTGGGAGGGAGCAGGAGGAGGGATAAGAGGGAAATTGTGATGATATTTTATTTGTGCACCCCAATAAAGCTTATCTGAAGATCAGAGGAAAAAGCCAGCCACTGTAGTAAACATAGAAGTCAGGCAATGGTAGCACATGCCTTTAATCCTAGCATTGGGGAGGCAGAGATCCAGCTGGATCTCTGTGAGTTCAAGGCCACACTGGGAACACAGCCAGGCATGGTGGTGGTACATGCCTTTAATCCCAACACTAACCATGGAAGTCTGGAGGTCTGTACATAGAGACAGGAAGTGATGTAGCTAGGCAGAGAGAGGAAATCAGAGGGCAAGAACAGAAAGGCATATAAACATGGGTATATAGTAAGTAGGTCTCTCTTTGGCTAAGGATTTTTAGTGGGAAGAACATGACTGGCTTCTTTCTGCTTCCCTGATCTCTCAGATTTTACTCAGTATCTGGTTCTAGGTTTTTATTATAAGACCATTTAGCAATTCATCTTACATCTGGTGCCTCAACATTTGTGTCATAAATTTATGAAAAAGCTGCTTGTCTGTGGCCTTATAGGCCCCAGCTCAGGCCTGAGCTGCATGTAGCCAGAGTCTCCACCCAACATGGGCCAGAGTTTCTTTAGCTTCTTCTCTCCTGAAGGGTTGTATGCTCTCTCTGGGTTACCATCTCAGACTGCTACCACACTAGTAGCTGCTTTGAAACTCCCTTGGATTTCTGCTGTTCTATGCAGTCAGCAGACTTGGTGAGTCAATTAAGATATCCTAAAAGGAGAAATTAGTTAAAAGAGACATTTTTCCCACATTAAAAAATGGGAAACATTTTTACAATGGAATGAATTCGGTGTCTGTTTGATAACACATGAGGCAGTCTAAAAGTGGAACAATTAAATGAGAGGATAAGTAATGTTNATGGGATTTTCATAACATCAATGATGAATATTATTTGATCATTTTTGTTTTAGCATTAAAAAGTTTGGTTCATTTGAGTGTCAAGATAAAAGCTTTAGAAAAACTTTTTAAAACAAATCAGAGAAATTCAGACCCAAACAGAAGAATTTAAAGATGAACCTATCTCAGTATTGAATTACATGGTTACAGAGAAACAGTCTAAGGTTTGAAACAGCCAAACTTAATCTATCTGGTAACCTTGCAGGAACTGCCAAATACTCAAGGTTGTGTATGAGCTAACTGGACTCCATTGGAAATGTTAGATTTGAGGAGATTTAAAGAAGCTATAGTCTCATATGGTATGCATTCTCTATTTGTAAAGTTAAACTCGTGGTCAACTTGTAGTACAATTATCCCTCAGGACTGGGAAAATTTGGTTACAGCTGTCCTAGAGGTCAGTCCACAGTTACAATGGAGAACCTGGTGGAAAGAGGAGGCTAAGACTATAGAACAATGATGTAGGGGTAGAGATATGGATTTCCCAAGATAAACTTCTTGGAGAAGGCAATTATACTGATACACAAAGACAATCTTTATGTGATGACCACACCCTAATTCTATGCCGCATGGCAACCATAAATGCATGGGACAGAATGAAGATGTAGGAAAGAAAATTGAATCATTTATGAAAGTTATACAAGACCCAAAAGAAACCTTCATAGATTTCTTACAAAAGCTGTCTTCAGCAGTAAATAGAATGATACCAAATTCAGAAGCTAGACAGATAATAACTGAATCTCTGACTTTTGAAAATGCCAATGCAGCATGCAAAAGGGAAATTAGGCCACTAAAGGCAAGATCAGCACCCTTGGAGGAATGGATCAGAGATATAATTAATATTGAATCTCATGACCATGATGATATTTGGATAGGAGAGGTGATTTCCAGAGGGTTGAAGAAAAGTAATGTCAGATACTTTAATTTACAAGGTCATGTAAAAAGGGACTGTAAACAATGTGTTCCTAGAAACAATGTTTCTTCAAGGAACAATGGCAACAGAATGCCTCTCCCTTCTGGATTATGCAGAAACTGTGGTAAAGGCAAATATTGGAATAATGAATATATATCAACAAGGGACAGAGAAGACAATCCTTGCCTTTGCCATTGGGAAATTCCNTGAGGGGCCTCTTGCAGGCTCCCAATGCAAATTCAGTTCAATCTTTTCCTGCCATCATAGAAAAATCCCCTTCCCAGAGCAATTAAATAAACAGATGCCTATTGTGAATAAACCATACTGCTTGGGGTGATAGAAGAGCTATAGCAGGGAGAGCAGAAAATTCAGGAGAAACCATAAAGAAAATTTTTTGGCAAACTTCTATAAACGAACAAAGACCAAAATTAAAAATATGAATAAATAACATTCTCATTGAGGGTCTTGTAAACACAGGTGGGGATATAACAATAATTGCAGCAGAATCTTGGCGTCCAAATTAGCCTCTTCAGGAGGTAAATGTTCAGCTGTTAGGGGTTGGAATATTATCTCAAGTGAAACAGAGTGCTAGATGGGTTAAATGCATAGGGCCAGAAAGACAGAGAGGAAAATTAAAGTCATATGTGGCTAATATAGCTATGAATTTATAGATGTGATCTATTACAACAATGGAATACCCACATTAACATTTCTTCAACCTCAGAAACAAACCATAAATTAACACTTTTCTGAGAAAAATATTAGAAGATATTATAAAAAGCAGTCACCAGCCTTCCAGATTGTAAAAGAACAGGCACAACAGCTGCTGATCTTTCAAAGACAACAATAGCCCTACCTTTGAAATTATTAACAGACAAGCCTGTATGGATTCAGCAATGGCCTTTAACAACAGAGAAACTGCAGGCCTTGGAAGAGCTGGTACAAGAGCAGTCAAGTGCTCAGCATATTAAAGAATCAACCAACNCTTGGAATTCTCCTGTATTTGTTATTAAAAAACAAATCTAGTAAGTGGAGAATGATAACAGACCTATGAGCAATTAGCAAGGTAATTCAGCCAATGGGCTCTCTATAATCTGGAATCCCTTGGCATACTCTGTTACCTAAAGGATGGTCTCTTACAGTTATTGATTTAAAAGACTTTCTTCTCAATACCTTTAGAAGAAAAAGAGAAAGATTTGCCTTCACGGAGCCTACTTATAATAATTCTCAGTCAGTTAAGAGATATCATTGGAGGGTTCTCGCACAAGGAATGTTAAATAGCCTGACTCTGTGCCAATATTTTGTACAACAGCCAATGGAAGTAAACAATTTCCAGAATCTATAATTTATCATTAATGGGTGATATTTTACTAGCTGATTCAAATGCAGATACCTTAGAAAGAATGTTTGAAGAAGTATAGAAAATTTTACCTGAAAAGATACAAAGTGGAGATTCTATCAGTTATTTAGAATATAAAATAGGTCTACAAAAAATTAGGCCCCAAAAGATGCAAATTAGGAGAGATCAATTAAGAACTCAATGACTTTCAAAGATTATTCAGAGATATTGCCTATCTACAGACTCCTGTTGGGGTAAAAAATGATGAACTGAGTTATTTGCTCATAACCTTAGAGGATGACAAGGACTTAAATAGTCCAAGAGAATTATCATCTGAAGCTGAGAGAGAATGTGCTTTGGTGGAAAAGAAAATACAGGATGCACATGATTGCATTTTGGTTATTTTANCCTCTAAGCNTTCTCCTACAATAATTTTAATGCAGAGGGAAGATATTACATTGGAATGGATATTTCTACCAAATAAACAGAGTAAAAATTTTAAAACTTACGTAGAAAAGATNTCTGAGTTGAATTTAAAAGGAAAATAGAGCATCACTTAGCAGGAATAGACGCAGCAGAAATTGTGATACCTTTAACTAAGGATGACATTGACAAATTATGGGCACAAAGTGAACCTTGGCAAAGAGCTTGCAGTAATTTATTGGGAGAGATTAACACCAAATATCCCAAAAGGTATAGAATTAAACTTATAAAGAGAGCTAATTGGATCCTGTCTCATAATGTATGGAAAACAGCAATATCTAGAGTCCCTACATTTTATACAGATGCAAACAAACAAGGAAAGGCAAGTTACCAACCAGAAAATTTAAGTGGTTCAAAGTTCTTATAATTCAGTTCAAAAATCAGAATTATATGTTATTCTGATGGTATTATTGGATTTTTTGGAACCTCTCAACAAGATTACTCTCAGTATGCAGGAAGNGTGGTCTTACATATTGAGACTGCAGAATTTATCCCTGATGAGTCAGAGTTANCTTCATTATTTAATCAGTTACATGATATAATCAGGAACAGAAAGCATCCCTTATATATGACTCACATCCAATCCCAAATGGGTCTCCCAGGCCCTCTAGCACAAGGTAATGATGAGATTAATAAACCATTGTTAGGAGATGTACTGGAGGCCACAGANTTTCATTAAAAAATCANCTCAATAGTAAGGGTTTAAAAAGGGATTTTTCCATAACCTGGAAACAAGCCAAGGAAATTATAAGGAAATGTCTTATTTGTTCCTTTTACAATCAAACTCCACTACCAGCAGGATATAACCCAAAGGGTACTCAGAGGAATGAAATCTGGCAGATGGATGTGTTTCACTTTGCAGAATTTGGAAAATTGAAGTAGGTACACCACACCATTGATACCTATTCAGGATTTCAATGGGCAACTGCTCTGAGTTTCAAAAAGACTGATTCTGTAATCACACATTTGCTAGAAGTTATGGCCATCATGGGTATACCTGCACAAATTAAAACTGACATTGCTCAAGCATATGTCTCTGGTAAAATAAAAGGTTTTTGCTTATTGCAATATAAAGCATATTACAGGTATAGCACACAGTCCTACAGGCCAAGCAGTCATAGAAAGATCAAATTGAACTCTAAAGGATATACTAAATAAACAGAAAGAGGTAACACCCCCCCCAGAAATAGATTACATAATGCTCTATTAACATTGAATTTTCTCAATGCTAATGAGAAAGGAACAGCTGTTGAGAGACACTGGATAATAGAAGAAAAAAAACTACAAAATTAAACCTGCCTATATACTTTAAAGATGCACTGACCTCCTAATGGAAACCAAGATATGCATTTTGTTGGGATGGGGTTTTGCTTTGGTTTCTACAGGAGAAGAAAAACTATGGATACCATCAAAATTGATAAAGGTTTGATTTGAACAAGAGAGTCCTCTTAATTAGAAAAGGTGATAGTTCATCAACCAACATTCAATTTAAACTAACTCATACCACTAACAAATGCTTTTCATTTAATCAGATATAACTTGCCAAAAAAAACCTCCCCAAAGTTAGGGTTGGGGATGGATTTTTGTTTTTGTCTTTCAGGAAAATGAAGGCATCCAGCTAAGGAATCTGAAGAACACTGNACAAATAAGACATCTGAAGAAAAAGGACAAATCATCCAGAAAAAAATTGTCCCAAGAAAAAGAGTAAATTGCCCTATTGGTATATCACATATCTAACAGGATAAAATTTCACAAGTCTTCCTAAATGTTTGTTTCTGCTGTTCTCTACAGACATATAAGGCAAATGGTCTTTATGTAGTCCCAGTTCAATTAAAATTAAAGCTGGCTTTGGAGTTGGAGCATGGTTCTCTCCTTCTTTAAACCCAAGCATGCTTGTTAAAAGAAAATGCAATATCTCTGTATCATGTCAGAAGAGCCACCTGATATGGGACAGAAGAAAAACCAAAAACTAAGGGACTATTCTATTGCCACTAATCTCATAATTCTTTGGTTTTATTTTGACTTTTTAAAATTTTTCTTCAGGTATGAATTTTTATATCAAAGTTTATAAGATTTATATATATATTAAACATTTGTCATGATGTTAATGGTCATATAGAGTACTAATTAATTCTAGAAAAAAGGGTTTATTTAGCTTTCTGTAAATGATTTTGGGTTTGAATCTCTATCAGTTTTCTGCAGGGAACCATGACTATGCCTAACATATGACTTTGAAGTCTCCAAAAAGATGATGGGACCCCACAACGATGATTCCATCAGGATGATGATAATACCACTAAGATGACAAACACCACCCAAAGATCAGTTTTGGACTACAAGCTGCTCAGGACAATTTCAAGGTGACTAGCTGAGATGATCCAGCCTCACAGACTACTGGAGCAAAGACTTGAAACAAGCCTTGCATTTTCCTATTATGCAGAGATTGGACAACAAATGATACAGCTACCTCTCCCAGGACTTGACAATTAACCCAAATTTTTTCTTATCAGCATCCCCTAAAGATGCATCACCCCTAGACAGCAGGAAGTAATTTTAAGAAACTGATGCCCACATTCCCAAGAGGTGGGGTGGGTAGTTTTTGGTTATTCAGTGGTTTATGGATAATTGTCATTGTTTAGGATGGTTGGTTAAAAGTTGTTAATTGTTACTGGTTGGGAAAAAAGCTAAACAAAAAAATTAGAGTCGGGGTTCTTAAAAAAAAAAAGAAAAGAACAAAAGAGGATATAGATATATTATTGAATCTACTCTTCAAAAAAGAGATATAGAAATGATAGGATAAAAGGGTAAATAATTGAATCTATGCTGAAAAGAAAAAAGGGGAGGATATAGATATAATATGAAAAGGTAGATTATTGAATCTACTTTCAGAAAGCAACTACTTACGTATATGTACCACATTTTCTTGATCCATTCTTCAGTTGACAGGCATCTGGGTTGTTTCCAGGTTCTGGCTATTATGAATAATGCTGNTATGAACATAGTTGAGCATGTGTCCTTGTGGTATGATTGAGCATTCCTTGGGTATATGCCCAAGAGTGGTATAGCTGGGTCTTGAGGAAGATTGATTCCCA
>LZPO01028014.1:35087-47047 GCA_001675575.1 Neotoma lepida | reverse complement strand
GACTGTCCAGGCAGCTACCTGTTTCCGTCAACTCAGATTTATTTTGAAAGTTGATTGCTTGCATTTCCTGTTTTACTAGGTAATATTATTTCCTTCTTGAGTTTCTGAGAGAGTTAAAGATTAAATAGTTAAGATATCATAAGAATAGTTTTCTGTTAGTAATATAAGAAAGTAAAGTAGGTACATTTAAAACTCACCAAAATAGGATAGATAATGGAGTATTTTCTCCGAATTTGTCAAATGCTAATGGACTAGACATTGTTAATGTATTAATCACTTGTATATACTGTATATAGTTATTGTACTTATTGTATATAGTTTTTCTTATATTAATTATAACTTTAAAATTTTTTTTTGATTTTTATTAGACAAAGGCGGGAAATGTGGTGGTATTTTATCTATGTCCCCCAATAAAATTTATCTGAGGATCAGAAGAACAAGGTCAGCTGCTAGCCTTGCAAAATTAACACATACCCTTAATCCTATCATTTAGCAAGCAGGGTCTGTCTGGATCCCTGTGAGTTCCAGGTTACACTAGGAACAGTCAAGCATGGAGACACACGCCTTTAATCCCAGCATCAACCATAGACTTCTGGAGGTCTATACAGATAGGCAGCAAGTGACAAAGATGGGCAACAGGAGGAAGTGATGTAGCTAGGCTGAAAGAGCCAATGGGAAAACAGAACAAAAGGGGATATAGATGTGGAGCTATAAGGAATTGGGACACTCTCCATTTTGGGAGTGGTAGTGGCAGTCTAAGGTGAGGCTGGTAGCTGTTCCTAATTCCTCTGATCTCTGTCAGACTTTCACCCCTATCTCTGCCTCTGTGTTTTATTTAACAAGACCATTTAGAATATTAAACTGTCTTAATTAAAACTCTGTGTCAGCCATTGGGGTAAATTCTGAAAGGTCAGAGAAACAGAACAAGCCACAGCCAACCTTACCTTGCCAACTCCTCAGCTGATCTTGTTTCCTCAGAGTGTAGGCTTTTGAGTCTTCACCCAAATGGATCTCAGGTGAACTACTGCTAAAAGCCTGAAAGCTTAAGAGGCCTCTATTTTCTAGTTTTCACACCTTATATACCTTTCTGCTTCCCAGCCATTACTCCCTGGGATTAAAGGCATGTATCTTTCCCAAGCAAGACATAGATCTCAATTCCTGGGATTAAAGGTGTGTACCACCATGCCTGGCTTTGTTTCCAGTGTAGCCTTGAACTCACAGAGATCTAGATGGATCTCTGCCTCCGGAATGCTAGCATTAAAGGTGTGTGTGCCACCTTTTTCTGGTGTCTATGTCTATCTAGTGGTTTTATTAGAGTACACAGTATTTTGAGGGACACAATATAATCACTACATTTATGCCTATAGCAAACTATGAAAAAGAAAAGCTTAACAATCCCACTTATATAATAGCATCAAAAACAATAAAGTATTTAGAAATAAATGTATCTAAGGAAAAAAAGATACACATTAGAACTCCAAAAACTTTAAACTACAATATATAACCTGAAGGGTGCAGTATTGGCACACATATCTTGGTGGTAACCATTGTCAACAAGAGGGAAACCATGCCTGGTACCAGAAACGTAGATGATTATTCAGGATCTTGGAGGAGAACTTACAACTGCCACTTTACTACATGAACATAATCTCTAACTACACTCTAAATATTTATCTTTATACCCAAAGATAAGTGTAGTCCTCACCCCTCATCAAGGAAACTTCTCTTTGCAACAAATGGAGGCCATCACAGAAAACCACAACCAATCAAAGTGGAGAGTTGTGAAGCCTAGTACCAACTGATACATCTACAAAACAACTCCTGCTCCTAAAGATCAGGGATCATTATGGAAGAAGAAAGATTGCAAGAACCAGAATATCAGGGTGTTTGTTGTGAGCTTGTGTCCTCGAGGAATTTTGGAAGCCAAACTCATAAAGTCTCATCAACATGACTGCCTAAACATGAGCTGAACGAGGATGACAATAAATATGCCCATAAGGCTTCAACCCTATACAAAGAACTATAGGCAACTGAGGAAAGTTAGAAGTGGGAGAAAGAGTCTTCCCCAGGAAAGAGCACATCAGTCAGTTGTCTAATATCAAATAGTCATCCCTGAAAACATACATACAGTTAGCAATACACAGATGGAACAGGTTATAGGTATTTAGGAATGTATGTATATGATAACAATTAATGAAAAAAAAGGCCATGAATCTGCAAGAAAACAAGGGGGAGTATATGGGAAGGTTTGAAGGAATGAAAGGGAAAAGGAAAATGATGTAATTATAATTACAAAAATAAAATAAATAGTAAAAAATGATAAAAAGTCACAAGTAAGTAGAAAGATATCACATGATAATGCATTAGAAAAATTAATGTTATTAAAATGCCTATAATATATGGATTAATCTACAGATTCAATGCAATCTTTTTTAAAAGTTTGACCTCTCCTGCTTTATTTATTTGTTTTTTGTAGTGTATATAAAACAATAACTAAATTATCACATTTTTCTATTAAGAGAAAAATGTTTGCCTTCTTGACAATCCTATCATTTGACATTGAAATGGGGTCATTTTGAGGACCAGTATCAAACACAGTGGAGGAAAATGAATCATCTTTTAGATTGTTTCTTGCCTTCTTTACTTTTTTGCAGTTTGAATATTCTGTGTTATAGATTCCCACACATCTGTTCCTTGGAAAGAAGATATAGTGTATTACCTAGTTTTACATGTGTTCTAACCAGAAATGAAATGTTCCTAGTTTCTTTACCACTTACAAACTTGAGCTATCAAGAACCCAGGAATACAAGAACGATTGTCACTCTCTTAGTCCCCAAACACATAACAAAAATGTCTGAGAAGGTTAATTATCTTGTTTGGCCTTTAAGAAACCCAGAAAAGCTAAAAAAATTGAAAGCTCTTTCTGTATTAAGCTGCTCAGAAGGAAAACCAGATAAAAATGTTTGATTATTGCTGCTTTTGCAGAGGAATATAAGAAGATCCATGCAGATAAGACTAGTATTGAGGGACAAATGGTTCTTGTAGATCATCTTGAACCTGACAACATATCTGGCCTCCACATTTTCACTTGTTGCCATGATATGGTGGGGATCTGTTAAATCTTCTCAGGTACCATGATCAGCAATCTAGTTTTCCCAAATCAATTCTGTTTCATAATTTTTTTTTTTACTTAGCCCACTCCTGCATGTTGAAATGGCTGTAACACACAGACATGCATATACTCTTTCAGAAGGAAATTTCAGAGGGAAAATTCCTGGAAAAATTATTCTGTTGACTGTTGTAAATGAAGCTCCACAGTGTCTTGAGTCTCAACTCCTTTGGAGCAACTGTAGAGGGAACAGTCAGCTTCTTAGTCAATTATGTTCTTGGAAAAACTAAAGCATTGATATAATTCCATGTCAATATTGCCTGTCTAGGTACATAGCAAGTATTCATTAATCTCCAAATGAATAAAAAATAGGCTGAGTGAGTAAATTAGAAAATCTCTTACTTATATTTTCTTCCGCAGTCACTCTTGACTATTTGTTTTTTCTCCTGTATTACATATCTCTTCCCTTAGCTTTTAGTGTTATATTTTGTTGTTGTATAAGAACTCACTATACATCGTATGTGTGGTTGAATGAATGAGTCACTGACATACAAAGTCAAACCATTACTTTACCATTTTCATTTAAATGTGCAGTATAGATAGTTAAAATAATCCTTGATGCTGAAGAATTTATGCTGTATCTTCCATTGTGCATTTTCATCTTTTATAAAGGAATAAAATAGATTTTTTTATTTATCTTAGAAACAGTCTCAGCAGTATCACTCTTTTTAAATAATTAAAAAATTCCAAACCACAGCTTTTCCATTAATTCACTGGCATTGGTGCAAGCTCTATTACCTCCTTGGCAGGGTTTCTAGCATATTAAAAATAAGAGCATAATACTTCTATGAAAGGGCATTTCAACATTAATATAAAATGTAGAAGCATTGACAGAAAAATTAGATTAATTTACCTCATAGAGCTAGCACTTCAGAGCTGACTCATACAAAATGAACTATTCAGTAATACAATGAATCTATAAAGAAACATAAGCTATTATATTAATTTTTATATTTATCTTTATATTTGAACATTATTTAAGGAAAGAATGAAAACATTTTTCATACAAATGTTTATATTAATTTGGTTTTATCACTCATGTTGCTATAAAAATGCAATGTAAAACCTAACAAAAATTGTCTAATGGCTCAAAGACAACTAAACATTAGTCTTCTGGTTTCAGGAAGGTATCAGACTGTATTCAGATAGAAAATTCCATTCTTCTTCTTAGTTTAAATGAAACGAAATGTGTGATCAAAGATACCTTTTGAAACAACCAGGATTGTTTGGATGTTAATAGATATGAAAACCACTGCTTTTAACAGGATGAAAATTTATTACAGGAAATGTGTGATCTATTATATCTTTTGAATCAACTAGGCTTGTTTGGATGCTAACAAATATGAAAACCACTCCTTTTAACAGGTTGAAAATTTATTACAGTCTGGAAAGAAGCAGCTCAAATATTCTTGGTGTGCATTTCTCAGATCTTCTCAGCAACTAAGATAGCTCTGGTATTGCATCGATATTCTCTGCAGCAAAAAAGAAGGAATACGGCTCTCATCTTCATTTTTCCTGGAAGAACCATATTATGTTAGACTTACATCTTCCACTTACATCTTAGTACCTTGAAATTACTCATATGTGTTGTTGGTTGTTTTTCTCTTTTACTCTTTGATCTTAGTTGGGGGAGACCCAGCTACCAAATAAATACACAGAAGCTTTTTCTTACTTATGAATGCCTGGCCTTAACTTGGCTTGTTTCTAGCCAGCTTTTCTAACTTAAATTATCCCATCTACCTTTTGCCTCTGGGATTTTTCTTTTTCTTACTTCTGTATACCTTATTTTCACTCTTACTCCATGGCTGGCTGAGTGGCTGGCCCCTAGCATCCTCCTCCTTTTTCTCTTGCTCCTTCTTCTTTTCCTTCCAGATTTCTCCTCCTATTTATTCTCTCTCCCTAATAGTCTCACCTATCCTTTCTCCTGCCTCACTATTGGCCATTCAGCTCTTTATTAGACCATCACGTGTTTTAGATAGGCACAGTAACACAGCTTCACAGAATTAAACAAATGCAATATAAAATAATGGAACACATCTTTTCATCAAATGTTCCACAGTAGAAACAAATGTAACACATCTTACAATAATATTCTACAATGCATGTTTGCATTCCAAGCTACAAAGGTCTTAGAAATGTAGCTTTTCAGCAATGTGGAAATGTGTCCAGCTTTTAAAAAATGCATTTTAATAAGGATCAAGGGGGAAATGAATATTAAGAAGGCCAACAATAACTGTTGTGTTGACTGTTGAAGAAGACTTCTTGACTAATATTTTCTTTGAAAATACTTTTATGAATATTCTGTTGAACATCAGCAATGGCTCTGGGGTGATGAGACGAGACAAGACATTTTCCTATTTCATAGACTTGTGAAATTTGTCTTACTTTGTAGGAATACACATTCTCCAGTAAATATTTGTGATTATGAACAGTAATTTTGTGATCAGCTTATAATTGATTTTATAATAATTGATTGGTTCTTATCATTTTTTCATTCATCTCTTAAGATAAAAAATCTATTTATACATTTTAATCAACATAACAACTACACATGACTTCTAAATAGTCAAGAATTTGATGAAGATTGAATTTCTCATGGATAGGACTGACTTTTCAATTCCAGCTTCCCATTTAATTTCTGCCGAATAAATAATAGGCAAAGAACCAAAAAGATAAATATTACTTAATGTTAATAGTTCATCTAAAAGTATAATGGTAACAAGGATGAGTTGGAAAGGTTAGCCATTAGTGGCCAACTTTATACACAATTCATACATAATAAGGAGAAATGAGTCCTGCTTTAAACAGAGAATATTAACAGTGAATCATTATAAAAGAGGGAGGAGGGGAGGAGGGAGTTAGGGAGAGAGAGAGACAGAGAGGCAAAGAAACAGAGAGATATACCCAAAGAAAGGGAGACAGAGAGACACACACAAAGATAGGAAAATAGAGAGATTAGGCAAGTCTTCATCTAAGTATTTGAAGGTGCTTCATACAGCTTTTTCTTTGAATTCAGGAGCTTATATAACATTCGTCTACATATCTACATATCTACATAAACTCACAGTATTTTGTTATGTTTTAGTAAAAANAAAAAAACATAACCAAAACAGCCTTACTTATTAGAGCATTAACAAGCCTCTCCTATATTCTAATTATTTGGCATTCATGTGAATCTTTCATTCTTGGCATGAACTCCTTAAGAATGGTGTAATAATTGTAGACACTCTGTAATAACTGTAACAACACTCTATAGACCAGGCTGGCCTTGAAATCACAGAGATCTTCCTGCCTCTGCCTCCAAAGTGCTGGGATTAAAGGGGTGAACCATCACCACTTGGCTAAGATCACTTTTTCTTTGTCTCTTAAAGGAAGAACTCTGTGAGGACCTGGTAGATTGGAGAACAATACTACTTTGATTACTCGAATTTAAGAGTAGACTATAATTTTTAGAGGTCAATGTCATTTTACTTCACAGCTTAATAGTAAATTTTGATTAAATGGTGTACAAATGGTAATTATGTATGAGAAATGTTCTTGTCCTTGTTTTCATTGCACATAAATGTCCAAGAAATTTATGAAGGCCTTTTCACTTAATATTTATATATATATATAAATTAATAAAGTAATATTTATTAGTTTAAATTTTCTTAAAGATACATTGAATGTTGAGCATATTTCCCCTGCTCTATTCCCACTTACATTCCTGTGGTGATTATATTGTGTTCCCCAAAATATTGTGTATCCTAACAAAACTTATTTGGGGTCAGAGAACAGAACAGCTACTAGATTAAACAGAAGTTAGGCAATGGTAGCACATGCCTTTAATCCTAGCATTCCAGAGGCAGAGATCCATCCAGAGCTCTGTGAGTTCAAGGCCACACTGGAAACAGCCAGGCATGGTGGCACACACCTTTAATCCCAGGAAGTAATGGCTGGAAGCAGAAAGGTATATAAGGNGTGAGAACCAGAANCTAGAAGGCCTCTTAAGCTTTCAGGCTTTGAGCAGCAGTTGAGCTGAGATTCATTCAGATGAGGACTCAGAAGCCTGCAGTCTGAGGAAACAAGATCAGCTGAGGAGTTGGCAAGGTGAGGTTGGCTGTGGCTTGTTCTGTCTCTCTGATCATTCAGAATTTACCTCAATACCTGGCCTGGTGTTTTCAATTAATAAGACCCTTTAAGATTCATTTACACATTCCCTTCACTCATACTGCCCCCTCCAATTAATTTCCTTCATTCATCTAGCCATCTTTTAGCTATATGCCTGACAGAGGATTAATATCCAGAATATGTAAAGAACTAAAAAAACCAAGCAAAAAGAAAACAATCCACTCAAACAGACTAAAGAACAGTTCATGTGTGGTAAATATTTAAAAAAAAACCCTATCTAACCTTCCTAGCCATCAGAGAAATGAAAATAAAAATGACATCAAAGTTCCATCTTACTCTAGTCAGAATGTCAGCCATTAAGAAGAGTGCTGCTGACAATCATGCTTATTCTAGTTGCCAATATTGTGTGGTACTCAGTGTTTCCAATGCTGTGAATAGTCAGAGAACTGGTGGTTTTCTTTGTAACAGTGCAAACAAGGTTCATAATTTTATTTTAAACCCTGTGTGTAGTGTTTTTCAAGGCTAGAGACATTATGGGTATCTCTGCACTAATGATCCCAGAAAGCATTTGATTTATCTGTGTCCCCCAATAAAATTTATCTGAGGATCAGAGGAAAAAGGTCAACCAGCCGCTAGTAGTAAAAGCTAAGGTCATGCAATTGTAGCACATGCCCTTAATCCATCTGGTTTTTTGTGAGTCTAAGGTCACACCAGGGAACAAGCTGGAAGATGGTGGTGGCACATGCCTTTAATCTCAGTATCAACCATAGAGTTCTGGAGGTCTGTGCAGAGAGACAGGAAGTGATGTAGCTTTGGTAGAGAGAGGAAATGAGTTAGCAGAATGGACAGGCATAAAAAAACCTGCTTAGACAGGAAGTCACTCTCTCTTCACTTCGCTCTCTTTGGAAGCAGCAGCATTGATGAGGTGAGGCTAGCTGGTGGCTTGTTCCTAATTTCTCTAATCTCTGTCAGATTTTTCACCCCTATTTCTTGCTCCGTGTGTTTATTAATAAGACTGTTTAGAAATTCGTCTTACATTCTGTGTAGTGCATGCTTTCTCTAACTCATTTATTCTTTCATTATTGACCACATAAGATGTGACAGGGGATATAATTCTGAACAAGATAAGCATAAACTGTATTTTCCTGGAACATACTTACAAAACCAGACAAGAAGTAAAGAAATAAGAAGAAAATATCAGATGGTGATAAGAACTATGTTGAAAATAAAAATAGGGTTATGCAAATACAAGTTACGGAATTTTAATATGAGGAAGTTCTATAAATATGAAATGACAAGAAAGGACCCCGTTTTTGAGAAAATATAAGAGATGTATACCAGGTTAAAGGCATATCTGATACAAAGATCTTGAACCAGAAATGAGCTTGGACTTGTTAGTACTAGAAAGACAATAATTTTTTAAATAATATAATATAATAAGATAAAACAAAATCCAACACATTACACAATTGGACAAATTAAACAGAAGAAAAAGAGAAGGCACAAGAAACAGATACCTACTCATTCATCCATATACTCAGAAATCCCATAAAAACACTAAACTGGAAGCCATAATATATACTTAGAGCACCTGGTATTGACCTGTGTGGGTCTTGTGCATGCTGCCTCAGTCTATGTGAGTTCATATGAACTTTGATTTTGTTGATTTAGAGGGTATTATGAGAAATCCACATGAGTGGATAACAAGAGGGTAACAAGGATTTATTAAAGTAATAAAGGGGAAGATACACTCACAAATACAGAACCAACTGAACAGTTGCCATCTGTTCTGTCCAGGAGTGAATGGATCCAGCTGTCTGAATCCATCTCAAGAAGAAGAAGAAGGGGCACGACCTCCTCTCTCTCTCCTTTTAAGCGATCATGTATGGGGATTAGAAGCCACATCCTAAGGCCTATACCTCAAAACTAATTGGTGGAATGGATTCCCTATAAGTTGGTCTTGTTTTCTTGGTGTCCTCCATCCCCTCTTGCTCTTACATTCTTTCTGCCTCTTCTTCTCCAGGGTTCCCTGGGCCTGAGGAAGGATAGAGAAAGCCCATTTAGGACTGAGTGTCCCAAGGTCTCTCATTCTGCATATTGTCTGGCTGTGGGTCTCTGTATTTGTTCCCATCTCCTGCAGGAGGAAGCTTCTCTAGCTTAGCAGAATGTCATTTGAAGTCATTTTACTGCTACTTTATTTTTTTAGAACAGTAGTATTTGGTTTTCCCCTAGGTACCTGGCCTATTTAGGTTCTGGTTCTTGGTGACCCAAGCAGTATCTGGTATGGGTTCCTACTCCTGGAGTGGGCCCTAAGTCAAATCAGTTACTAGTTGATTATTCCCACAAGCTTTGTACCACCATTGCACTAGCATATCTTGTAGGCAGGGCAGCATTGCAGACCAAAGGTTTTGTGGCTGAGTTTGTGTGTATGTTTCTCTTTTGGTAGCATGCAGAGTACCTTTTGTAGCAAAGATGCTACAAAGATGCTAGAACATAGGAGTGAAGGCTCTAGTTAGGCACCAGCTCAACTTCTTCATGCTCAATGAGTTGTGCAAGTGTTATCTTCAGCAATAGAGCCTTGCTGTCAGGTTGTGGAGAGCAACATATAAGTTGGCAATACCCTGGGTTGTTTGGGGATTCCTAGGGGACCCTTTGATCAACAACTCAATTAGAATAGCCCAATACAGGTATTAGAAGCCAATTTGGTGACAAGAGATGTCTAGTTGGGGCTCTATCTGCACCATTATTTGTTGTTTTCATTTAGATCACCTTCATACATGTATGTATTTTAGGAAGCTTCTACTGTATTAGGTTTCTATACTACCCTTCAAATGGGCCTTAATTTTAGCTCTCTCTCCTTGTATTCCATCCCTTGTCCTCCTTTTTCTCTCCCCTCCCTCTTTCCCTTAATTCTCACATTTTAGCCCCCCCAATCCATCTGTAACTATTTATCCTAGTTCGCGTTCCTAACAAGATCTGTCCCTCTTTGCTCCTTAATCTATACATAACTTCTGTGCTTTTATGGATTATCATTGATTAACAGCTAATATCTACATAAAAGTGAATGCATACCATATTAGACAATGAATATTTTAAATTAAATGTGGTACATTGATCCAATGGACCTGATATTATTAACAGGAGTTAACTCAGGTCACCCTTAGAACTTTGCAAATGTTAGTCATGTTTATGCCACAAGTGGTAGGATTATTAGATTACTTTTAATTTTGTTTCTCTACATCTTGTTTTCATTCATCCTGTGCACATGCACACATCTGTGTGTTTGTGTGTGTGTGTGCATGCATGCATGCATGCATGAATGTATACCCATGTATGCAAGTGCACACAAGCATGTAGAAGCTAGTGGTCAGTGTTGGGTATCATTCCATGATTGATTTTTATTTTTTGAGTCAGGGGCTCTCACTGAACCCAGAGCTCACTGATCCAAATCTTGCCAGCGAGTGAACTTCAGGGATCTATCTTTTTGCCTCTTTAGCACTGGTGTTAGACACACACACCATTATGCTGGGATTTTATGTGATTTTTAAGGATCTAACCTCCAGTTTTATGCTTTCCCAGGAGGCAGTTTACTAACTCAACCATATCCCCAGTCTCTTTTCTTTCTTTCTTTCTTTCTTTCTTTCTTTCTTTCTTTCTTTCTTTCTTTCTTTCTTTCTTTCTTTCTTTCTTTCTTTCTTTCTTTTCTCCTGTTAAATCAGTGTATACCAATTATACAAAATGAATTTCATTGTGACACCATGTGTGTGATTATCTTATTTAGGGTTCTATGGCTGTGAAGAGATACTAGGACCATAGTAACTCTTATGAAGGAAAACATTTAATTGAGGCTGGCTTACAGTTCAGAGGTTTTAGTCCATTATCATCATGGTGGGAAGCATGGAGGCACACAGGCAGACATGGTGCTGGAGAGGTAACTGGGAGTTCTACATCTGAATCAGCAGGCAGCAGAAAGAGAGAGTGCCACTAGGCCTGGCTTGAGCATCTGAGACCTCAAAACCTGCTTCCCACTGTGACACACTTCCCCAACAAGGCCACACCTATTCCAACAAGGCCATATCTCCCAATAGTACCACTCCCTATGAGCCTATGTGGGCCATTTTCATCCAAACCACCACAGTGATCATGTTAGTGGGTGCACATGCATATGTATGTGTGTCCATGTAGGGGTTCTGGGCAGCCTCAGGAATTGTCAAGATAAAGTCTCTCTCTCTGAGACCTGGGGCTTCAGAATTGGACTAGGATATCTGCCCTATGAGCCCCAGGGATCTACCTGTATTTGCCTCCTCAGCACTAGGATTATAATCATGTCCCACCAGGTCTGGGTTTTTCATGGGTGCTGAGGATGGGACTCAGGTCAACATGCTTTCAATGAGAGGAATTTAGCAACTGAGACCCTCACTGTGATAACTGCATATATTTATATACCATACTTTGATAATATTCATTTCATCTATTTCCCTCATACATCTTACTTTCTCCTATTTTGCATCCCCTTCCTTTTTCCTGTCAGTCCTCACCAAACCTTTATATCTTTTTTGTTGCTATATTCTTCATATGAAGGAAAACATGTAATACTTGTCTTTCTGTGTTTAGAATATTTTGGTTTTCATTATGTCTTACAGTACCATCCATTTTTCTGCAAGTAGCATGATATCACTCT
>LZPO01028014.1:11906-32826 GCA_001675575.1 Neotoma lepida | reverse complement strand
GGAGGAGAGGGGAAACTGGTGGGGCGGGAGGAGGGAGGAGAGGGGGATCTGAGGTTGGTATGTAAAAGGAGTGAAAGATCTTTTTAATGCAAAAATAAATAAATAAACTAAAAAATAAATTTAAAAATCAACAGGAAAAAAAAAGAAAATTGCCACAGTATAAAACTTAAATGAAATAAGCATCTCAGGAACTATTTCTTGTACTGTGGTATCATATAATAGATTTGTTCATCTTGGGAAGGGAGAAAGGGTTGAAATGTATGAAGGACAGTCTTTGTATACGAGTGGTGCTTTGTGATCCTTTGAGAATGAACTGCGAATGGAGACCAAAAATTAGTTGCTACAGTTTGTTCTTACCTTTTCTGAAATTCAACTGAGATGTGATTCACTAAGGGAAGTAAGACTCAACCCCAAATGAGGTGACTGAAGAATGTCCCAGGGGAAGGGAATGTGGCATGCAGTATGAAACAAAATACTCTTAATCTTTTCACAAAGTCATCAGAACAATTGAATAGTCCATTAAATGTTGGCATGTTACCAACCCCATCTAGAAGTTTAGCAAGCCTATTGCCATCTGTCATAAAGGACATTTTGTCCTAGATACCCAAAGGCAACACCATGAAGTTATGGAAGTGTTAATGACTAAGAGTGTAGATAAAATGTTAAAATACCCATGAAAAACAGGTTTTAATAGATATACTTACTGCTACTCATGAGAGTTTATTTCTAGCATACTGTAGTATTTATTAGAAGCCGAATGGGAGTTACTTAGAAGTCCTAGTATTGAATTTTTCTCATTTTATGATGTATTATACTGGGAAGAAATTGACTTGCCTAAAGATGCAGAAGGAATTTGTTTCCTAGTGTGATGACTTTTCCTACTATAGAAGATGGTTCACTTTGACTCAACATATCATATATGGCATTTGAACTGCATGTGAGAAGGAAAATCATTATGACCACTATGGCCACAAAAATACTTTCCTTAGGTTGGTATGGTAACCATCACCCAAAAATAGAAAACATAACAAAACAAAAATAACAGCCTTATTGACAAGATGAGCTGACCTGGCTCATTCTATGACAATATTAATCTACTAAATGTATTCCTTCTCATTTTTAACATACCATTTAAGGTTTCTGAATGATAACTATCTCACAAAAGCCAAATGTCATATCTCTTACTGATCACTTGTAATTGGTGTAGGATCAAAGGTTACACAACACCATCTGCATATTCAACCGACTCCTAATGGAAAATAACAGTTAACAGTAAACATTTTGGTAGATACTTGTTTTCTTAAGTAAATTATTTCAATATGGACAGGTGCTATCTGGTGGGCATCAGTGCCCACAATAATTCTTCCTTGATACTGAAGCTGCTACTGATTTCCCAATGTCTTTTCACATTCCCAAATAGTCTTCATGGTTGAGATGGCTATTCTTGGTTGTCAACTTAACTACATCAGGAGTTAACTAAAATCCAAAAATGGAGAGCACACTTGTGAGGGAATTTTGCTTAATTTGAAGAAGAATGATCCACTTCTAATCCAGATCTTGAGACACACCTCTAATCTGGGCCACACTTTCTGCTGGAAGCCTATATAAGGACATGGAAGAAGGAAGCTTTCGCTCTTTGCCTGCTTGCCCTCATTCTTGCTAGCAAGTACATTTCTTCACTGGCATTAGAACCTACTTCTTCTAGAATACAGTGTATACTGAAGACCAGCTGAGACAGCCAGCCTCATGGACTGAGCAACTATTGGATTCTTGGACTTTCCATTAATAGCCAGCCATTGTTGGACTAGCTAGACTGTAGCCTGTATGTCAGCAGTCCTCAACCTGTGGGGCATGACCCCTTTGGCAAACCTCTACCTTCAAAAATATTTACATTGTAATTCATAACAGTAGCAAGGTTATAATTACGAAGTAGCCACAAAAATAATTTTATGGTTGGGGTCACTACAACAGGAGGAACTATATTAAAGGGTCACCACATTAGGAAAATTGAGAACCACTGCTATAAGTTTTTCTAAAAAAATCTCTTTTCTATATATATGTAGATTCATTCTGTAAGTTCTGTTACTCTAGAGCAATTTGACTAATACAATAGTCTCTAACAAATTCCCTCATCTCTTTCCCTTTCTACTCCCAAAGCCTTGTCAAATGTCTGTTTTATTATATAAGTCCACAGTAATACAGCAATTTGGACATAGCCCCCAGATAATTGCTTTGATTTAGGAACTTGTCAGAACATGGACTCAAGTTTGTAGTTTCACAAGATAAATGATTTACAGGAACTTTCTGTCCACTTTCCAAGGTTATGGTCCATAGAAAGCACAGAATACTTTTAAATACATACTTATCTCAAATTTAAGTAATATATCATAATTCACAGAAGTCACTTGCTTTCCTCATAGTACTACTACTATGTCAAATTCTGGTTGAAAATGAATTATTACACATGTGACTATCACTTAAATGACAAAGTGTCACTGTACTATGTCTTTCTACACTGAATAGAGCAGGCCATACTGGCTCTTTCTTCAATATTTTAGGGTAAAAATGACCAGCAGTGAATTTTGTGTACTGATATAGTGTTCTCCTCAAGAACTATTAAGAGGGTCATGGGCTAACTCATAACCAAAGGCCCTAGACTGTCACTCTGTGTATTCTGGTACCTGCCTTGAAAAATTCTATACTTTCTTCCCTCATACTCTGCAAACCATCTTTCAGATTACTAATTGATGTTTGTACATTAGAAAATCATAACCAAACATGTTAAAAATTTGTTTTGCAGAGAGGGAATGGAATGAACAAATTGTGTAAGGAGTTGTTGACACATGTCAGTGCTTAGGGATTCTTTTCATTTCTTTTTTAAATTTTCATTTCTTTTCATATTCTAGGTGTTTTTCCAAGCAATATTGATCACAAAATTTATTATCACGGGGCACCAGGAGTTGGAAGACAAATCAGAGACTCCCAAATATGTCATATCATGGTGGGACCATGCTAAGGAACACCAGTCACTCTAGTTTTGGGTTCTTGGCCTCCATTTCTCTCCATGGCACTTTATGTCAGTGAAGTTCCAGGCAAGAATTAAATAAGATATGCATAAACTGTAAAATAAAACCAAAAACTACTAAAATTAAACAAATTCTTTCCCTTTGAACGAAGGACTGGGCTAAAACTAGTGATATCATGGGAAGGGGGACCATTTCATATTTTTGATCTGTTAGAGAATGATGTAGTGCAAAGAGTTTAACTCACTACCAGGGATAGAAACATATAGCATTATAAAATTAATCACAAGTATCATTTTGCATACATTATACATTGTTTTCTGAGTTGAACTTCAGAGGGTGGGTTGAAGAATAAAATTCACTGAGTCACATGAGAAAATTTGGTTTCTAAATTTAAAAAGTAAAAAGACAAGAAACATTTGTAAACTACTGTAGCTAAATCACTATAGAAGATTTTCATTTAGCATCTAATTAATACAAAATGACACTTTAAAAATTTAAAATGTTTTAACATGCCTTACAAATCAACTCCTCATTTATACTTAATAGTTTTCGAGTTTCCTAACACAAGTGTCTAGTGGGTGCTTCAGGAAAATGTATGGTTTCAGGACATATCTGATACATTTAACCTTTCTGAAAACATTGGCTGGTAATATCATAAGAAAAGCTTAAAGCAAATTCTTATTAATTTATAATCCACTATGTATGTATGTATGATAATTTTAGCAGAGTTCAACTGAAGTTTACAATCTGATTTCTCTGTAGAAAAATGTTTTGCTTGGCACATTTGCCATATAAATCAGATCATAAGAGGCATGTTTAATCCACTTAAGAGTATTAAGTATTTCTGGAACTTTAGCACAGCATTTATGAATGCAAAAATATTCTGCTGTGCACAGCAGAATGTCCTATATTCATTAAAGGACAACTAACAAAGTGACCTTTCCTGGGACAATTATTATTATACTGCTTTTAAAGAGATTTGTATGTTGAATTTCTTCCATGGGTGTCCAAAACTTGACTTTTAAAATATTTTATATAGGTCTTACTTAAATTAAATAAAACTTGACATGCTGAACATGTTCTGTGTTGAATTTAAATGTGAAAATATCCTGGAGTTTTTATTCAAGGTGATAATGTATTGCTTACAAGGTAATGAAGTTGGAAATAAGACATTTCATAAAATAACAAACGTTTCATGCATATTATTTAACACAGGAAATATTTGACACTATTTGTAATGCAGGCTTTGTGCTAGATGATAGGGCCATATAGCTGTGAACCAGAGAGAAATGAACAGACAATTTAAGGAGCACAGGAAGCAATATGGCAGAGTAATAACCACAAGCAAACCTATAGGATAGCCACATAACTCTGAGATCTGCAGGGGCTGGTCAGGGAAACCTTTCTGGAATAAGTGGCAGCTAAGCTGACTTAAAGTTGTACAAATTTCAAGATATGAAAGAGAGAGTTTGAAGTATTCTGGGAAGTGAAAGTAGTTTTGTGAGACTAAAATGGAAAATTCAAATGAGAGATGGAACCATGATGAAGGCCAGCAGGAGCTAGGTCATGAAGGACATAAGGAATTTGGACTTTATTTTATCTTACAAATATATGGCATAGGGGAGTGACATGATCTGGCTCTGTTGCTCTGTCAGTTGTGTAGAGTAAGTGCTGTGGGAGAGTAGGAGTGGAAGCCATGAGATTAGTGAGGCTTTGGCTGGGGGAATTCACAGCCTACACCAAGGCAGTCAACAGAGGGAGGTAAAATTTGATATCTTGGATGGAGAAACAGTAAGCCATAGTGATTGAGAAGACATGGTGGGTCAGGGGTGAGGAAGAGAAAATTGGGCAGCTGGATAAATAGTGCTACTTGTAAATTACTAAAATATAGAAAACTTCAAGTGGAACAGATTAGAGCTTTAGGGAAGGGGGAACTTGAGGTCATTTGTGGCCATATGGTAGCTGGTACCCCATGACAGTCTCTAAGCAGGGATATTTCAGTTAGTTGAATAAATGTATAATCAACTGAGATGAATTATGTTTGAAATTTAAATGGAAATAGCTCACATTACATCCTACATGCACTGGGAGTCTTACACATGTCTCTATGGATTCTTGAGGGGATTATTTATGTTTTTTTCTCATGCTTCTGCCCCTGCAAAATTAATTCTACCCCTGCAAAATTACTTTTCCTGATGGATCATCTTCCTGTTTTGATTCCAGGCCACATCATTCCAGCTGTTGAACTAAGTCCTCGTTCTTTAATTTTCATAAAAATCTCAATCCCAAACCCAATCAAACAAGGCCATTATGTAGGTAGTAAGCTTGATTCATAATTTTGTGGAGATGAAAAGGACTTGGGCAGCAGCAATGCACTATAATTTATAAAACAATAGCCAGTGTCCTTTTTCCTAAGCCTTTAGCCATTTCTGCCAGCTTGAGTTCCAGCATCTTTCTGAATGACTTTACCCTCTCCCTTTTTCCTTTCAAAAGTGCTTCCTAGCAACACAGAGAGACAAACAAAAGCCAATGACAGGAAAATATAAACAAACATCCTACAGTGTTATGTAATTAATTTTATTGTGACTCTGGTGTTCAAGACATGTTCACATATCCAAAGATTTGATGATATGCTCTGCTCCCAAAGATACATATCTTCTTGGTATACAGATACATATTTTGGGAGAATTATAGACAGCTATTTCACTGATGACATGAGTGATAGAACCTAGGAGGCAAACAGGAACAGTTCTGACTTTATTTTTTTTATTTATTTTTTTCGAGACAGGGTTTCTCTGTGTAGCTTTGGCGCCTTTCCTGGAACTCACTCGGTAGCCCAGGCTGGCCTCAAACTCACAGAGATCCGCCTGCCTCTGCCTCCCGTAGTTCTGACTTTAAATATCCATATGTTTCCCTTCATTACACATGAGTGTATCACCTGAGAGAAGCTTTGAGATAGAGCTTTGGCATTCACTAACAGAAAGCTTTTGCTAGATATGATAGGAGGACATGATTGCACAGAAAGAAGAAAAGATGGTCTATGATAGAACCTTGTACACATTAGTATTTAAGCTACAGTCTTAAGGTATCCACCAAGAAAAGGTATTGGGAGCATAAAGGGAGTTGGGAAGGAAAGCAGAAAATCAGAAGGAAATGCAGAGGAATGTACTGTCATGACAGGAAGTTTCCATTTTTCTACCAGAAAATGTGTGTCTTTGTAACTGAGTGTCTGGTAGAGTTCTTGAGTTTACTAACTGTCACATGACAGTTATTCTTCCTGTGTTTCAGACTTCCAAGCTTTTATCTGCCTTCCTAGCTTTTATCACATTACCAGCTTGAGCTCCTCTGAAAAAGTGTTCTTTCAACTTCTTTTCTTTCACCCATGGAAATCAGTATCTATTTCTGTAGTGTCCATCTTCTCTCTCTCTTTATTCCCTTGTGCCTTAGAGAAACAGATGTTGTCTCTCTTTTGCCAAGGTTTACTGCAATGTCTACCACCTGTTCTCTTTGAGAGAGTCCTTGTTTTTGATTTTAAGATGTCCTAATGAGCAGCTAACCTTGATTCAGAAAACTCTGAGCCCTGTTATCCTAAAAAAATCATTTAGGAAACTACATTTTAAAAACATTGTCTTGGAGTAGTGGTCCTAGTGAGTGGAGGGGAAAATGCAACTGAATTCTAATGACAAAATGTTGAGAACATTTGGCCCATCTAACCTGTTTACTCTGTTTCAAAGAGAAACTTATGGAAAGATTATTTTCCACACCCCCCCTTGTACTAAACCCATTATGGTTAGATGCCCGTTAACAAAACTCCCTGCAAAGGATTTGGCTTGTCAGAAAATGATTTCTTCAGAATTTCTTCTCTCAACAGGCAGTGCACCTCTCTATTTTCCTTCACTGATATTCCATTAAATAGCCTACCATTTTTGACTCTCTGACGGAAACTTACTATAATACCACTGTTATCTAACTGCACTCTAATTTTTTAGCTATAGGCTTCCATTTTTTATCTGGCTCCTGAACATGCACACTGAAGGTATTTTAAAATCTATATCTAAAAGTTAACTCATGTTTGATTGCATCTTTAGATAAAATTGAATGTGAACTAAATATATTATCCAAATATTATTATAAATTATTTTTTGAACTTTTATATTTGTGTCTATTCTTCATTTAACTTTTAAAACACTGCTATTGAGTGTTAAAACAGAAGCAATAGTCAAGTAATGAGCATACTACTTTTTTAGTTCTTCATCATTTACTATTTCATAAAAAGTACCACTTACTAGTCCCATTAAGAGGTGTGTCATTGAGCACACCTCTGGGGTTATGGTCATCATCTTCATATGTTTCACTTTTATAATGACACCATCCTTCCTGATTCGGATCAAAGTTCACTAGTTCTACTCGATCTATTTCTTTGTTCTCTTCTACTTCCATTCTTCTCTGGAAGGAATTTTCTAGCAGACAGAGAAAGCCATTTCCAAGAAAGCTTAACTTAGACTCAAAGATTAGGCATCCTTTTTCATGTGGTTGACAATATATTGGCAAACTTTTATTGAACACACATTTTGTATCTCCGTGTTTAACATTCTGACCTGGATTAGAAGTGAGGATTATGGTTTCCTTCTCAGTAATAGATATTGGTTCCTGGGAGCTACAGGAGCCATAGAATTTTTCAACTAGCTGTATGTCCCTACATGTGAAATGGTTTTCTCATCTTCAATTAAAAACAGCATGGTTCTGCTCTAACACAATGATAATATCTCCTAGCTTCAGTCTTGGTTCTTGGTCTCCTTTACCTTGGAATGTTATCTTCTGGACATCTTTCAAGTCTTTGTCAATATGAATTTCTAAAATTTTCTTTTCCAAGACCATCTTTTTTCCTTTGCAGTTTTACATCTGTCTTTAGGACTGATCTGTTCTCCATGCACATAGATCAAATTTACTGAACCACTTCTGGTCCTATTTGATGAGTCCTTATTTGCTTGTCAGTACCCCTGTATTTGTGACAGCATGCTATTGCTTCTTTCTTACCACTTGCACCTTCACATTGTTACAAATCACATTCTTGTGCTGAGACAGTTTTCTTGTTGCACTATTACATAAGTCTTCTATGGTTGCTGAAAGTCTACACACACCATTTTTACCATTTTACGCTCTTTTCTCTAAAAATCTTTCCTTCTGAAAAGAACATATCAAAGATGTCTATCAGGGAACCAAGAGCACCAGCTGCTCCACTCTCTTGAAGTTCCTATTCCCCTACTGTGTCACATAACCTCCCATCCCTCTGCTTTAGAATCAGATAGGAACTCATCAGTTTAATAATGTGTTTAGACTTGATTTCCTCATTCGAATTCTTATCAGGATAGTACTTCAATGCCAGCTTCCTATAAGCCCCTTTCAAGTCTTCCTGGATGACATTTTGTTTGACCCCCCATACATTATAGTAAGTAGTTTTTTTTCACCATTTGTTATAGCCAAAGAGTAGGCTATTACCAGAAGAAAATAGAAAGAAAAGCATAACACTATGAAAGCCTAACAGCCATTCACTGTTCCTCAGCCTCTCACTAAGCAATCTAGGAACTTCAGCTATAAATTATTTTAAGTATGATATTGGCATTATAGATTTATAAGGAAAGTAATTTTGTACTTAGGAGATATATGTGGAAGTATTAAGGTAGAAAGTGTAATGATCCCTGTAACTCACTTTTTATAATTTTATAAAAATGAACATATAAAAACACACCTATACACACAAAGAGAAAGCAGGCAAAACAAAATATTGAAAATTAATTTAGGAGTTCAATAAACTGAATTCTCATCATGTTGTTATGTAATTTTCTTAATATTTAAAAATTTTAATACTAAATAATTGAACAAGAAATTTCAAAGCCTTACCATCAGCCCCAGAGCACTTTCACTGCCTGACTGGTACCATTTTTGACAGTTCAGTGGACGTAGAAGAGTGACTTGTTTAGAACTCCTAGTCTAGGAGCCACATTTCTCTCAGCACTTCTGTTTGGCTACATAATAGCATCTGGAGTTGTCCTATGTAACTAGGTACATAATCACTAACTTGTCCATTCTCTGGACATTTATATTTGAACTCGGAGGATCATGTAGTAGCTGAAGTTAGAAACATTGGTTTCTAGGTTGTTTGTCATATGAAGAAGTAAGTTTTGGCATAAAACAAAACGAAAGTACGTTAGCTAAGAAGGCCAGAGGTAGAGAGTAGACGGGTCCTGCTATATAATACTTTTTGTGATCTTTTCTAGTCCAATTGTATTTATAACATTTGGCTTTGCCAATTTTTTTCTCTTTAAAAAATGTTTATTTTTATATTATGTGTATGTGTGAGTGCCTCCATGTATGCATGCATACCATGTGCATGTCTGGTGCCTGCAGAAACCAGAGGAGAACATTCGAATTCCTTGGAACTGGAAGTTGTGAGTCTCCCAATATGGATGCTGGAAACCAAACCCAAGTTCTTTGCAAAAGTAGCAAGTACTCATAACTGCTGAGCTATCTCTTTAACTCAACTTCGTCAATTTTAAGCAGTGTAAAATCATAGACTTTATTGATAGCATACTACTAAGGTTCATAATATATTTCTCAAATTGAAAAATGAACCCTTGGAGAAACATACATGTATTAGTGTCTTTTGAAAACTTAATTTTGTATAGGAATCACTAAAATTTTTACAAGGTGAAGTTCTGTCAGAATAAGATTTTAGCTTACTTTAAACAAATGCACCCAAACTCTGATGACTGATTCATAAGAGATTTCAGTTTTATGTGACTCCTAGATGGGTTTTAAAGTGAGTTTTCCAAAAGATTAAAATTACATAAAATGTGGTCTAAGATGGTCATTAAATTTAGAAAACATGTATTGGCATTGGAATACTTTTGTATTGAAATTAGCTTCTTGAAAAATATATTTGATAAATAATTAGGTATAGATAAAATATTTGTACATTTAAAAGTGTGTGGGATAGAGAGATGGCTCAGCAGTTAAGAGCACCTACTGTTTTTATAGAGGACCCCAGTTTGGTTCTTAGCACCCACAATGGGTGGTAGGCAACTACCTGTAATTCCAGCTCCTGAGAATGTGAAACACTCTTCTTGCCTCCATGTGCACCACTTTCACTCATATGCTGTGTGTATACACACAAGAATAATTTAAAGAACCCTTTAAAATTTGCAATATCTATTTCAGTGGGTAGATCTCTATTTCTTTATTAATTGAATATGTACTACAGATCAAAGTAGGTTTCTACTCAGCAGATTTCTTAAGTTTATTAAACTAATGTTTTTATAGTGACACTGAGATCTAGCTGTTTCCTATTTGTATTGCTAGCTTGAAAAAACATGCTTAGATATTTATTTTAAAGTTAAAAATTTAATTAAATTCACATGGACACCTGCTTTATTATTATTAGCATTCAAAGTATTTCTTAAATCTCATGAATTGGATCAAGAAAATCAAATAATTATTGGATATTCTCTTTGAAGCATCAAATGACCCAGTTATAACTGACATCTTTTAATTCTCTGATTAGTTCTTCCACTATTGAGACAAACACATTATGAACTGTGGCTTAATTTTCCCCCAGAGTACTAGAAAATTTTGAACAAGAAGAGATAGATTAATTATGATCAGGCATTTTGTCGAAATGAAAACCATGCTTCACTGAACCATGTATAGGCATACCTTCTGAAAATGAACATTTTCATTGACGAGATTCTTCATAAAATAAGTGTTCACTTTTCAAGGTGGTACTCATGCTTTCTAAGACTAATTGTTTTTTCCATTTCTTTTTTAATATTTTTTTTTATTTTATAATACAATTACATCATTTCTTCCTTCTGTTTCTTCCCTTCAAACACTTCCATGTACCCTTCCTTCTTTTCTCTCTTTTAATTCATGGCCTCTTTTTCTTTATTGTTGATATATATTTCTAACTATATAAATGAAACCTGCTTAGTCTGAATAATGTTACTTGTGTTTGGATATTTTTTCAGAGCTGACCATTTGGTATTTGGATAACCAATTGATGTGCTCTTCCCTGTGGAAAACTATTTCTCCCACTCTGAGCATTCCTTTGATGCCTGTTGTTCTTTTTGTAGGGTTGAGTCTTTGTGGACTTTTCTCCATCCACTTTGGCATGCCTATTGTTGTTGTCCTTGTTCAGCTCATGTTTAGACAGTCATGTTAGTGAAACTTAATAGGTGTCACTGCTGCCATTCCTAGGAGACACAACTTAACAGCACACTCCTTGATCCTCTGGCTCTTAAAATGTTTATGTTCCGTCTTCTAAGCTTTAGGTGTAGGGGTTATTTTGTAGATGTGTCCATTAGAACTGTGCTTTCCAGCTTTGCATTTTGATTGGTTATAGTTTTGTGCAATGGTCTCCACCTGTTGCAAAAAGCAGTTTTCTTGACGAGGAATGAAGACTACATTTATCTTTGGGTATAAGGACCAATATTTCAAATGTAGTAAGATATTATGCTGGTTTAGTAAATCAGTGGCTGTAGGTTCTCCTCTGAGACCCATGACTCCTCTAGTTCTGGATAGTTGGCTAGCTTTACAGTACCATGATTTGCCTTTTGGTGAATGAGTCTTACATCCTCTTAGAGAGCTATTTGTTGCTCCCAGGGTATTCATGCTACTACTCTATCATTAGGATTATCATGCGATGTTGATCATTTTTGTGGTTCATAGGCATTCTATCTGGATACACCCATTGTTTGCTTCACTGTTTTGGAAGCTTGCAAGGTGCCATCTGGTACCATGAAAGCTAGTATTTAGGGAGGAGGCTTTCAGGTCTGATCCAGCTCTGGGGCCTCTGGTTCCAGTATCAAGTTTTATGGTGTCATCAGCAATAGGGGCTCCTTCAACCTCTGGGAAGTAACCAAGGACAACAGCAACAGCCTATACTGTTTGAGAAGTCTCCAATTTGCTCCATGGATAACAATGTTGGTTTATGACTTTCTTTCTTAGATGCTGGACCAAGCCAAATATGCTCAGAAGTAGGAGCTTCATAGGATTAATTGTAAACTTTATTTGAGAGGAGGAATACAGTGGAATAAAGATAAGAGAGACAAATATGCAACTGACATAGTCATTAAGGGGAGGGTCATCTCTACTCTGCTGTGATGGTAAAACCCATATAATTCTGAAATGCTGTCCCAGACTGACTTCTAATGACACTACTCTGTCATCAATGGAGAGTGGAAAAACTACCCATCCTTATTCCCATGCACACAACTGGTAATTTTTAAATTGTTCTTATTCCTGTTACTGATATAGATATTAAAAGAATAAGGAGAATGTAGCACATTTTCTCTAAATTCTGATCATTCCTTATTCTCTAATTCCCAAAACACCTGTTGGAACTGTAACCCTGTTATCCATTTCTTTTGGAATCTACTGAGTTTGATAATTAAGAGAGTTAGCCTCTTTCAGCCTGCTTTCATGTAAGGAAAATCATTGTTGAAGACTTTGTCTTGCAAGATTTATAGGTATATGCTAGTATCTTACATAGAAAAGTGGAATAGCATTGATGAAAGGAATAGGATATGTGAATTTGCAACATAGCTATATCATCTGAGAATATTCATTTCCCTTTTCAGAAACTTGGGTTTCTCACATGTTAACTAAGGAATTATGTGGACCTGTAACCCTCCTTATTCCAAACTCTTGAGTTTAGCTATGAGTAAGAATTCATAATTTTGTAGAATGGTAGAAATAGTATATTTTACATCATATAACATCTTCAACAAGGATTGAGATGACATATATTAGTTAAGCAATTCATATTTCACTAGCAAAATATATGAACATTAATACCAAGTAGGATAAAAGCTATAAAAATTCTACTTTTTGATCAAGTCAGATTTTTGCCTTTCAGAAGAAAGGGCATTTATTTTGAGACCTTAATGACAAGATATCACCTGCCATGTGAAGATCAGCAAAAGAATCAATCCAGGTAGACAGTAAAGGTGGGCCGTGTTCATGAGATGAGAATGTACTTGACATATGGGGAAGAAAGAAGCAGACAGGACAACTGAAGGGAAGTGGCAAGGAGGGTAGTCATATGAGGGAATTATGGTCACATCACAGGACCTTCTGGCCTATATTAGGAGTTGGTATTCCATGCTAAGCACAGAAAAATATTTTTGAAGTCTTCAGGCAGAAGAGTAACAATTTGGACTAACTTTTGTGAAAATATTTACTGACTGGTGTATGAGGACTATTGATGAGAAAAGAGACACCCAGGGAGTGAAAACCAGGAGCTAGAGCTGAGGTAGTATCAAGAACAAAATATAAATTTTGAGGAAGGTATAGCAAACTGTGCTAAAAACTGATGAAGAGTTGAAGAAAGTGGAAATCAAAAAAGGTTGCTGGGCTTGGCCTCATGAAAGTAATGATTACCTCAGATATAGTCTCAGTAGAAAAATGAGGGCCAAAGCTTTCTTAGAATGAGCTGAAGAAGGTAAGCTGTACAAGGAACATAGAACTACGAGCACAGCTGAAGACGTGGGTTAAGGGGAAGATAAGTGCTGTAGTCTCAATGCAGGCCCAGGTTAGGGGTGAGATATGGTTAGAAAGCTAGTCAGTGGGAACAGAAGATGGAAGGAATTACACATCTTGGGCCTGATATCAAATAATGTGGCCAGCCACAGGCGATAGACTCCAGACCCAGTTGAAGCTGCTAAGACTGCCAATAATAATTCATGTCAGCTCAAAAGTGTGCCGCAGGCTTTTTCTTGCAAATGTAACTGGGATTGTGCTAATTAAAAGCATTTGGGAAAATGTCAATGTCTGAATACAAATGCTTCCCAGCTCATCAATCCCATAAGGTCACCTTTTCCCTTGGCCAGTTTTTATCTGAGGTAATTTATCTGTTACTTAAAAATCCTCAAACTTACCTTAAACTTGGCTGGTTTTCTGCTTTGCTCATGTTTTCAAAGCTCATCTTTATGAAATTAGGATAATCTGGCACTTCTCAAAGTTTACCAGCAGGCTCCAGTATTCTTTCTCTGGGAGACATTAAGAAGTGAAGGCATTCAGATCTCTTTGGAAATTATGTAAAACAGGGCAACTGCATTGCAACTGCATTTCTTAGCCAACTCTTTGCCTAGCCTGGTACATCACAGCTATTGTTCAAGCGTTTCACTATGCAAGACCGGGAAAAACTGGGAGTTTGCCAGTAAGGCAGTGCTGCTGGGTATGCCCTTCAAAGGATTTTTATTTATGTCGAGAGATGACTATCATCACCACCATGTGCCATGCATTCTGCTGAGTGTGTTCCCCACGAGATATTACTCAGCTTTATCTGTGGGGTACATTATCCTAGCATTTTGTTTCACAGATAAGGAAACAGGATCATGGAGCTAAAATAACTTGCCCCCAAACACACAATTAGGAAGTGTTAGAGCCCAAATTCTGGGGCATACATGGTAACCAAAGGAATTTATGACAAAAAAAGAAACACCTGAAGCTGAGAAATGACTTCATGACTATGGCAGTTGTTCTTACTCTTCCTAACACTGTGGTCCTTTAAAACAGTTCCTTATGTGGTGACCCCCAACCATTAAATTATTTTTGTTGCTACTTCATAACTGTAATTTTGCTACTTTTATGAATCATAATGTAAATATCAGTGTTTTCCAATGGTCTTAGGTGACTACGGTGAAAGGGGTGTTCAACCCCAAAGGGATCATGACCCACAGGCTGAGAACCAGTGAACTATGGTGATTAGTGTAGTAGTTGGTCTCCACCATGAACCAGGATATTAAAGACTATAGGAAGCTGTGTATTGCCTAAGCAGGGTTAACCTGTGCAGTAGTACTTGTGTAGATCCTTCTTGCTGACTAATGCTCAGAGCTAGCATAGTTCCGTTTCCTAACTCCTCTTTCAGTTCTTATCAATTCTTAGGCCTAAGCTTATATTAGAGTCCTAAAGAGTATAATCATTGCTGAGTAGAGCAAAGACTTCTATTTTCAGATCAGGATCATATGGTGTGTTTCTATGAGAACTTTTTGGTACATGACTGTCAACCTGTTTAGATAGAAAGGAGGGAAGCGTATTTTGTCTCTGTTTCTCTTTCTTTTGTTTGAAGATATTTGTCTTTTAATTTATGACTAAAATGCTAAGGATTTCATGGTATCCTTCTCACTAAAGCAGTGAAATGCTGTGCTTTTGTTGTTTGTTTTTAGACAGGGTCTCTCTATGTAGCCCAGGTTTACCTGGCGCAAGCAATCCCTCTGTGGCTGACTCCCAGGTGTTAGGATTCCAGGCATGTACCATCACGCCTAACAATAAAGCACTGTTTATATTGATCTCTCTTCTTTGTTTGTCTTTAGGGAGTATTTAGGGGAAAGTATTTCCCTAAGGTATTTATAATGCTGTTTTCTATTCAGGGTCTTCAAATGGAAATCCCACCCCCCCATAAGCAGTGCTGTGGCATCTGCGTGATATTTTCTCCAGGCTCTCTAAGTGCTGTGTAACAGAGCCTACATACTAGATATTTTGCTTGCTTGCTTTTACCACCATGGGCCAGAATTTTAAATGATGTGGTTATTAACCTACTTCCTGATTCTTTCTGTGATTTAAAGGGAGCTGTGTAGGCTCAGCAGCCCCCTTGTCCTAATCACCTTACTCTGACTCACTTTGTTTCATTCTGTTTGCACATTCCCACTCAGAAACCACATATTCACATTCCATTTGCTAACTTGCACCCAAATTCTTCCTGTCTGATTTATCACATATGGGGCCAATTTTCTCCACTAGTTTTCTTTAGGGCAAAAAATAGTTTCTGTGCCTGGCCTTCACCCTTTATGCTCAATCTTTACTATTTGAGCATGGAAAAATATCCTGTCCTTCAACCATGCAATAGATGTATGCTTTCAGAAGTTAGCCATCCTGACTCTTAAAATTAATACTCAAAATTCTCTGCATATAGAAGTCTCTCCATCCTTACTCTGACATAGAAATTTGTCAAGAAATAAGGGTAAATCCTGTGGTATCATTGCTAATAGTGTCTTAATCATGTATCCAATATGTGGTATTTCTTGTCTCCTCCCAATCACCTTGGAATTGTGGCCACCAAATTTACTTTGTAGGCTAAAAAATTCTTTATGACTTCAGGCTTTATAGGTGTCGAAAAAATAAGTAGTCTTGAGTTTTGTACTTCAGCTGGCTGAAGTATTTTTCAATAGTGAATGACTCTCAATGTCCTTTCCTTTAACTTGGTGGCTGAATGCCCCATTTAACTTTGATGTCTATGTGAATAATGGAGGACTAAGTATAACCATTGAATGCTAAGATATAAGTCTGTACATGTGGACTTACCATTATCTTAACATATGATTAGTTTTTGAAGAAGTATGAGAAAAACTGAGGAAGCCCTTCTCCCTATCATCTGACTTGCATTCTTTCTTCTCCTTCTTCTGAAATGTTTCTTATGCCATACAGGGATGGAGCACATGTCTTATTTATAGATGAGCATATATCCATTTGTTATTCCCTCTATTACTAGACTCCTTTTCTGCTGATTTCAACATGATAACTTTGAGTTAGGTCTAATATTCTAGTATTCCAACATCATCCTCCCCAAATCCTAAACAATAGAATCTTTTCTGCACTGGGCAACAGTAACTTTTAAAAATTATTTTTTTGACAATTTCATACATGTATACAATAAATTCTGATTATTGTCTATCCTCACACTCCCTATCTCTCTTCTATTCTTATCAACACCACCTCTTTAGTATGGATCCCTTTCTCAGATTCATAACTTTTTGTTTGGTATTGTGACCCATTTTGTTTAACCAGCATCATCTTCGTGACCATTGGATTGGAACTATTATTTGATCTTGGTCGGGTAACCAGTGAGTACTCAGCTGAAGACAACAGCTCCCTTTTACTTGAATGTATCAGGACCAAATAATTCAGCAGTAAGGTGCAGAGCCATTTTGTCTCTTTCTGCATGCACACTGTTGACACATTCATTCTTGACCCAATGCTAGTGTCATCAGCTCTTGTGAGTTCATGATTACAGTTGTTGTGCCCCGCCCAAAACATGACATTTCAAAGCTCCTTTCCCTATTATCCAATGTTTATATTTTTTCCTTCTTCTGAAATATTGCTTGTGCCATACAAGGATTGCACACATGTCTTATTTGGAGCTGAGAACTTATTCATTACTTATTTTCATCATCTTGTGTAACCATGATTCTGCATTCACCTCCATTCACTGGAAATAGAGGCTTCTCTGATTAAGGCTCATAGTTGAATTTATCTGTGAATATAAACATAAATATTTAGAAAGGAGTTTGATGCTATATCAGTTTGGCTAAACAATAGCATTCAGTTCAGTCATCTCCTAGGGCCTATGACCTCCCTTGCAATAGGTTTTGACCAGGTTTATAGAACCAGTGGTTTGTTATCCCTATAACAGTAGTGCCACTATTGCACAAAAGGGCACATTTTGTCTAGTAGGTTAGTCTTGCAGTTTGTAGGATTCACATCTGGGTAACATCATTGGTTGATGCCTTTTTTTTCTCTTTTGAATGACAGACTTTTCCTGGAGAGACAATATACACTTCTACTCACTCCAGAGAAGGAGCCTATGAGACACCAAATTAATGACTGCACCAGTGTTCAATGTGATGAATTAATAATGTTTTTAAAATTGGGATTACTAGCAGGAGAATGGGTCAAAGGCTACTTACAAGGAGCATGGATAATTCAAAGCAGCTGTATCGCCAGACAGCTCACTCCAACATAGGTAGCCACTCCAGAAAACTACAAACTTGAACTCTCTGTGTAGCTTGCAGGCAGCTCCAGAGTCATAACATCTTTCTTTCTGTAGTTGGCTAGCCATAATCTCACCCCCAACAACTGATACTCCCTTTTATGCTGTTGGTAGGGGTCTGCAAGAATCTTTCAAGCTACTGTTCTTAGTAGATATGCAACATTTTGTTTACATCCTGTTTACACTGCAGGTTTGAGAACCTGCACTTTCTTCCTGGGGCAAATGTTTCACTTTGGAGATAATATTGCAATTCAGAGGAACAAGCCAAACAACACCCTCACATCAGTGTGCATAGCATGTTTTTGAAACTATGAAAGCTAGACAACAGGAAAAGATTCCAATTCACATAAATGTGACACAATATAATTTATGGTATACTGCATAGCCCAATGTTTTAAGACTTAACAGTAGAATTTAGTTGTCCCTGTGATAGCTTAGACTTATGAAAATTAAAAGAATTAGCTGATAATCTTGTAGTGATTTGTACTTCAGAATGTGAGAACTTTTTTATACTAATTCTCAATCACTCAGGGGCTTAATATTATTTACAAATTGTATGGCCTATGGCAGGCCTCTTGCTAGCTAGCTCTTATATCTTAAATTAACCCATTTCTATTAACCTATGTTTTGCCATGTATTCCATGGCTTTACCAGTCTGCTGGCATTTTGCTCCTTGGCAACAGGCTGGCATCTCCTCAGACTCTGCCTTTCTCTTTCCTGTTTCTCTCCTTGGATTTCCCACCTGCCTGTAAGCTGCCTTGCCATAAGTCAAAGCAGTTTATTTATTAACCAATGGGAACAACATATATTCACAGCATACAGAAAAACATTCCTCAGCACTTCCCCTTTTCTGTCTAATCAAAAAGGAAGGTTTTAGCTTTAATATAGTAAAATTATATATAACAAATAGTTATCAAGCAAGAATTACAGTTACAATACCTAGTCTATTTGTATTTGGCAAAATTAAAGAAAATTTTCTATCATCTATCCTATATTTGTGAGTCTAAAATTTCATATCTAATTTATCTTTCATCATAACCAAGGAAAATTATAACTATCTAGTCTTCAACTACATCAAAGATCCCAGAAAGTTATAACATTACCTAAGTAAACAGAAAGTGCATTGTAAGCAACTTCCAAAAATCTAGAATGACAAAGACTTCTGACTGCCAGGACAGTCACTCAAAGTTCCTCTGCAATGTTGGGGCATCCATCCTCAGCCTATAGGACTAGAGTCTCTCAGTCACTTTTCCCTGTGTCCTGTAAAATGTCTGGCAGTCTCCTTTGTGAAGCAGGAAACTGAAGGATGATTTCGCCTTGTTTTGGCAAATTCAGTGGTCATTTTTCCTATGGGTCCTGTATGTCCAGTTTATACAACATATTATCAGCGATCCAGGAAAGAGCAGTTTCTTGCCCAAATGGCCATTTTTGTCATAAAGAAAGCAAACTCTATATGGAGTATCTTCGATGCCCATCATCTTCTTTGAAGTAAATTGGTGCTATTAGGAGCAGACGTGTCTCACTGTCCAGAAAGTCTAAGTTTTTAAAGCATTTTATATGCCATATTCTGTAGGTCTTTGAAGTGTTTGAAGATTTTCTACCTAATTGAAATATATCTATGTATACCTAGAAAACTTAACTAACATGACTATAAGTGTGATTATCATAGATGACTATTAATCTGTATTTCTTAATTATACAATATAATTTTAAATGAGTTGCATAAACATAATATCTTAAACAAGAGTAGAAATATATATAGTATAACCAAATCAACTTTAAATTTTTATCAATAAACTAAAATCCATAGCAATGTAAAACATTTTAAAGAAGCTGTTGCTCTTTAAAAGTAGATTCAATAATCTACCCTTTTATCCTATCATATCTATACAGAAGCCTATTTATTTTCTAATGTGAGAATGAAAAGAAGTGGATCTGGATGAGAGGGGAAGTGGGAAGGAATTTGGAGGAGTATAGGGAGGGAAAACCATAATCAAGATATATTACATAAGAAAAAGTATATTTTCAAAGAAAGGGAAAAAGTATTAAAAATTAGGGAAATATATATTTATTCAACAAAAGGAATGAACCAGAATAGGGATATGCAATCATTACTGATAAAACATAGGTAGTCTTTCAGACCTGCAACACTGGATAATAACCAGACTAAAACCATTAACATGATTAAAAAAGCAACACGTCCAGGAGTACAGGAGTGTTTACCTACATGAGCAGATTTTTAATAGCACCAGAGACAACCAAACCCTGTCATCAGATGAGGGTTTCTAAACCTGTTATCAGAGCCAGTGGAAATAGATTGACTAAACCACAATAATTTGAAACATTATGTATTTCATTCACATAATGCCTTCATTAAATTTGGGGTCTACTCTTGCTTTGTATCTTTCTGATTCTGGTTTTGCCTTCTGGGCATCAGCTTCTAGAAACTCAGGAAATCACTTTTGAGAACAGTAATAATATAGATGTCTAGATCTTACTACAAGGATTCTGGCTAAATTGATCTGGGAAAAAGCCTGGGCTTCAGGGTGTCAGATCACCTCTTATAGCCACAGTTACAAATTACTGGTTTATTAGAAAAGAATATGCAGTTCTATAGACTTAGTGTATTCTGTGTCCCATGGCAGATAGGGTAACAAGTATGAATACCTTTCTATAAACTCAGAAGTACTGTAAAAATAATTCTCTTTATTTTGCCACAGCTATAATACAATCTTATTTTGCAGATCCCCTTCCTTTCCTGGGGTGGTTAGGTTGGTGAGAATAAATTTTTATGATATATTCAGTGTGGTGATATTTTATCTGTGTTCCCCAATAAAATTTATCTGAGGATCGGAGGAAAAACGGGGCAGCCAGCTAATAGTAGTAAAACAATAGTCATGCAAATTAGCACACGCCTTTAATCCGTTAGGTTCTCTGTGACTCCAAGGTCACATTGGGAACTAGAGGAAGAGGGTGGTGGCACACGCCTTTAATCCCAGCATCAGCCATAGAGTTCTGGAGGTCTGTGCAGACAGACAGGAAGTGATGTAGCTTGGTGAAGATAGGAAAT
>LZPO01028013.1:30827-56067 GCA_001675575.1 Neotoma lepida | reverse complement strand
GATTTTTATGAGAAGCTCCCAGTTGGCATTCCCATTACTTGGTGTGTTGACCTTTTATTTTCACCTCATAAGATAGTTTAATGATTCTACATGCCCACCTATTTCCTCAGTTCCTTAACTTTTTACCTGTAAGGTCATCTGCTTCTCAACCATAAATCCTCCTATCTGGGGCCTTTCAGATCCATAAGCATTTTGAAGCAACTCCTGTATTGTTTATGTGAGTCAATAAACTAATCAATCACTAGTGCCATGTACAGCAGCACACGGGTGGGAGGGGAGGGACAGGGAAGGGCCTGGAGAGAAGAAAGCATGCTCTTGGACCATGAAGAGCTCATAGTATACTGTGAGGAACAGAGTAACAAACACCAAACTATAGTCCCAAAGGAAGAAGAGAGAAAGTACACATGGTGTATGAAGAGTGCTACTTGTCTGAGATTAACATCCGAAGAAGGTTCTAGAAGTGTTGATTAATAATGGAAGACCTATTAAACTGCATCTTGAAAAATACAGAGTTTGCTCTGCTAAAATTGAGGAGCAGAGAAAGGGGGTATTGCAGTCAAATTTGTGGCCCATAGAAACATTCCTAAAATACAATTCAACGGTTCTTTGTGATAAAAAAGAAAACCTTATTAAGTTAAATACAGAAAGATGGTAACTAAGCATAGTAAAATTTATAGAAGCAGCACATCGTACACATTGGAGTGAATGAGGGAACATCAAAAGCATTTCCTCTAAGACTGGAAACAATGGAAGGGGGCTATTTTCAATGTTTCTAGTCAACGTTGTTCTGGTTTGCTTTCTGTTGTTGTGATAAACACCCTGAGAAAAACCTATTTGGGGAGGAAAGAGTTTGTTCCATCTTCCAGGTTACATTCCATCATTGAGGGAAGTGGGACAGGAGCTCAAACAGGAAGCTGTATGCAGGCACTGAAGCAAAGACCATGGGCGAACACTGCTTACAGGCTTGTTCCCTCTGCCTTGCTCAGCTACCTTAATTATACAACCCAGGTCCCCCTGCCTAGGGATGGTACCACCCACAGTGTACTGGGCCCTTCTACATCATTTATCACTGAAGAAAATTCCCCCAAAGATATGCTCCTACTCCAATCTGATTAAGACAACTTCCCAGTTGAAACTCTCTCAATTAACTCTGGGATGTGTCAAGTTGAGAGCTGAATCCAACTATGGGAAACATCATTCTGGAAAATCTAGTTAGGAAAAAGAAACAAAAGGTCCACAGCAGAAAAGGAGAAAGGTAAACTTTTCCCATTTTTAAATATTATTTAGTAGATAGAAAATCTAGAGATTCCACCAAAGACAATAGAACTAAGAAATAAATTAGTAAAGTGCCAGAATGAAAAGACAGCATCCAAAAATCAGGAACATAGTCCTGAGGAGATGGCTCAATGTGTACTGCTCTTTCAGAAGACCTGAGCTCAAGTCTGAGCACCATCCAGTGTCTCACCACTGCCTGCAACTCCAGCTCCAAGAGATCTGATGCCTTCTTCTGGCCTCTGCAGGCACTACACTCTCATACACATACACACACATACACATACTCAAAAACACATAAATCTTTAAAAATTGAAAATCAGCAATCTTTCTATACCTCGATAATGACCCTGCTGAGAAAGAAATCCCAACAGCAATCCCAGCTGCTATAGCTACAACCAAGCAATAACAAACCACAATCCTTAAGAAAACAGTCAAGTNGATCTTTTCTTCCCAATTAAGGAAATTGAAGGAAATACATTAAAAATAGAAAGACTTCCAGTTTTGCTTAAAAATAATGTTAAAATGCCCACATCACTCAAAAAAAAAAAAAAACCTTTCTAATGCAATCCTACAAAAGGGGAATAGAGCATGGCACTCTTCACAGAACTAAAACATTCTAAAAGTCACACAGGAACATAAAAGATCCTAATAGCCAAAGCAATCTTGAGCAAAAAAACTAACAAAGCTGGAGGCATCACAGTATCTGATGTTAAGTATACTATGGAGCTGTAATAACCAAAGCAGCACGGTGCTAGCACAACCCAGACACTGAAACCAATTAACACCGTGGCGATCACAAAAACAAACCCATGCATGTTCAGAGAACTGACCATCAACAGAGGCATCAAAGACCTAAATGGAGAAAGGACCTCAGGACCAAGAATACCTTTCAGGACTAGTGTTCCTCAGAACAGGCTTTGGATGATGGTGGTTTTAACCTATAGTTTCAGGTTCCTGGGAACAGAAATAGAAGAAGTCTGTGAATCTCAGGATTGAAAATAGAGTAGAAAGATCCCCCCTGCCAAAAATGTACCTAGAAGTAAGGTTGGACTGTTTAAAAAGAGATGTGACTCCTGACATGTAAGTAATGGGACTGGTCTGAGAAGGGCCAACACCCTCCAGATGTCCACAGACTTATTAAACTCCATATTCATGTATAGCTCTGCATTTCAGCCCTGTTTGAAACAAAGATTAGAAACAACCCAAGGGGCTTTAGAGCACTTGATGAACTGTGGTAGATTTTCATAATGGATTCTATGAAAGTCTTAAGGCCATTTAGAACACAGGTCAATTCCATGCACACAAATTATACAAAGATCATATATGTCTTGGTTAGTGGGTGTCTGTTTTGCTGTGAGTTTTTTATTTCAAAGCTCTAGCATGGATCATTAAATTTTATATGTGTTACCTAAGTATTTGATGAATAAAAGAGTAAATATAATGATTGAATAAATGATACAATTCAAACCATAGCCCTTTACCAATGAACTTCTTTCTAAACTTTCTTCTCTCAGGACCCTAGTAATTGATTACCCAGAATTTGTTGTGTGTTAAATGATACACACTATTCTAGATATACAAGGGCAAATCAGAAACATACCATCTCTTGTAAAAGATATTTAAGAAAACTTAAAGTTAGGGAGAACTACTAATTGAATATCACCTATCTTAGTTAGGGTTTCTATTGCTGTGGCGAAACATCATGACCAAAGAGCAACTTGGGGAGGAAAGAGTTTATTTAGCTCTCACTTCCAGATCACAGTCCATCATTGAAGGAAGTCAGAACAGTGTGGGAGGCCAGCTCCCACCTTTTCAAGGGTGCTTATGGGGAGGAGAGAGGGATAAGAAAATATATTAGATAGAAAGATAGTGGAGTGGAGAAGGACAGAAACACAGGATAGCTTTGAGAGGACCTAGGTCAACCCAACGACCTTTTCCATTTATTCAAAAGGGTTTTTATAACAATGCCAAGGGGTGGGGCAAAAGACCTCCCCCATGCAAGATCAAAGCACACTGTACAGCCAAGGGTAGACCCTTCCAAAACCTGGTAACCACGCCTGTGGTCAAATCATCTCCTTATGCAGCCCTTCAGGGTAAAGCAAGCTCAGATTCTCTGGCCCTGAGTAAGTTCTCACTAGATTGCCTCTGTGGGCCACCACAGAACAGGAGCTCAAGCAGATCTGGAACCTGGAGGCAGGAGCTGATGCAGAAGCCATGGAGGAATGTTGCTTCCTGGCTTGCTTTCCCTGGCTTGCTCAGCCTGCTTTCTTACAGAAATCAGGACCACCAGCCCAGAAATGGCACCACCCACCATGGACTCATTGATCACTGAGAAAATGCCTTACAGCTGAATCTCATGGAGGCATTTCCTCAACTGAGGCTCCTTTCTCTCTGATGACTCCAGCTTGTGTCAAATTGACACATAAAACCAGCCAGTACACCACCTTCGGATACTATGATAGCTAGTTCTTAGAAAGGAGGTTTCTAGGTCTGTTCCAGATTGGTTCCTCCAAGTCACGTGTCCAAAGTGTATTGTCATAAACCACAACAATGACCAGCATGGCCAAATATACACAAGGGTGCCATAGTGGCACTCAGATCTTGGAGGTAACCAACAGCCAGTATAATTGGACTTAAAGTCTGTTCAATAGGAGGGAATTCATGCTAACTGCCTGTTCTGGTGAGCTCATAGACCCTAGAGGAGAGCCTACTACTGCTGTTTTCCTGAACCAGTATAATTCCCAATTTCAGTCTAAATATTCACAGGTAAGTGTAGCTCTCACCCTCATCAAAGAAGTTTCTTTTTGCATCAAAGACCATAGCAAAAATCCACAACTGATCAAAATGCAGAGAACGGACTTCAGGGTACTGAACTCCAATTGATACATCTACAATACAAGCTCTATACCTAAGACTAGAAATACTGCAGAAGAAAGGGAAGGAAAATTGTAAGAGCCAGCGGACCAGGATGTCTGCTTCAAGGCAGTGTCTTCTATATATGGCAGGGAGTTGCACCCATGAAACCTCAACGATATGGCTTTCTAAATAAGACCAGCTTAGGGGAAATGGGCACTTCAAAAAGCAAACATTTTGTCTAGACCCAACCTAGCCAAACCTGGGTATTACAAAGTCATGCTTGCCAAACTTGACCCCATGACAAGAAAAGAATGGGGATTATGTTTCCACCATGCCAGCAAAACAGAAGCATGAAACAAAAATTAGATTGAGTTACAGGGGAAAAAACTGCTTTCTGACAATCTGTATTACAAACCATTATAAAAGCTAACCACAGTTAGTTCCCTGTACCTTAGAATTCCTGCAGTAACCATGCCTGTTCACACAGAGAATCCTCTGGCATCACACTAGTCCCAGACACTTCCTGGTGGAGGGTCTCCAATATTGCCTGGATGCCACATGGAGACCTTTGTAAAAGAGGCCTGCTTTCAGGAGTGGAGGTCTCTTTCCTTGGAACAGCCGAGACACTAAGAGTTGAAACCCAGAACCACTCACTCTCCAAGAATGTGGTCATTAGAGCTCCATCATCTGTCACCTTTAGGTGGTAATTAGAAAAGGGAAGTCAATAACAGTAGTGCACAACACTACTTTACCAAGATTTAAACAAGTTGTAATATTGTTGAACACCTATTGATGAGTCCAAATGTGCTGCAGGCCATTGAGCACANGGATTCAGGGGGTAGGGGTTGATGGGAGACTTTTCATTATTAATTTGATGGCATGAGGTTTATAGACAACACAGCATACAATTTGTCACATAAGCCCCAGCCGCCCATTGCCAGCAGATCAAATCAGCATCTTGTAGGATGATGCCTAAGGAAGGGAGAATGTCTGAAGTCGGTTTCTGGGATTATAGTCCCACAAAAGGAAAATAGTTGAGCCTGATAATTCTTTAAGATTCTTTATCAAGTATGGGAAATAAAGGAAAAAGCAACTGGGGTACTTAGAAAGCAAACCTCGGGTTTACCAAGCTCTGCAAGAAGTCTGTGCACTGACATGCATACCAGGTATCACTCAAACTTCTGAACCAGAGTGTTTGCCAGTTCCTCAAGTTGACTTTCAAGCTCAATATTTTAGTGTTCAGTTTTGTGTTTTCTCTCCCAGTATCATGATCTAATTAGTATCTATAGGACTAGAGAGATGGCTTAGGGGCTAAGAGTACTTGATGCTCTTCCAGAGGACCTAAGTAGAGATCCTAGCACTCATATCAGGCAACTCACAACCACCTATAACTCCAGTTCTGGAGGATCTGGTGCCCTCTTCTGGCCTCTTCTGATACCTGCACTCACATGTGATCACATAGACAGAGAGAGACAGACAGACAGACNGAGAAAGAGAGATTTAAACATAAAAAATGCCNTCTATATGCTAGAACTTTCTACTATCTCCATCCCCAAACTCTCTCCTAAACTCTAGACTTATAGAGTAACTTGTAGTTACCCAAGGCTAGGGAGATAGTTCGGTCAGTAAAGTGATTTTTCTGCACAAGCATTGTGTTCTGAGTTCAGATGACCACCATATAAAAGTCAGGCATTGTGGGATGGATCTGTCATCTTAAAGCTGAAAAGATGGNGATAGGAGAATCCCTGGAGCTTGATGACAGCTAATCTTGTCTAATTACTGAGCTCCAGGTTCAGTGAGACGGCCTCAAAAGAATAAGTAAAAAAATGATTGAGGAAGAATGTCAAACTCTGGAACCTATACATAAACACATACACCTGCATATACCACATATTAATTAGTTAATGAATAAATAAATACATACATAAAACTATACCCTTGGCTAAGTCGCTTGGGTGACATCTTACATTGTACAAATACAAACCCATGCTTTTATTTCTCCCCTGCTCCTGTTTGTCCCCGTCTTTTCTCACCCTTGAACACTCTTCACTTCACAGTGAACAGCCAGCACACAGTGAGGTGCTGTGTCCGTCTTCATCTTTGGGTGTTCTGACTCCTACCCTTTAGCAGGGTTTGCTGGTTATACAACTGCCCTATGGCCACAGTCAGCTCTCCTCTTTGCAACCTATCCAAGTTCTTCTCTCCACATTACTGGCACCTCCCTGACCCTGGCCCACCCTGGGATGTGCTCCACCCCCAGCAGTACTCCTTTGCTCCTCCATGTACATGGCTATTGTTTGCTCTTCATCCTTTCCTGTCTCCACTGAGTCCTTCCTTATCAGGAACTCCTTTCCTGGTCACCCTTTGCCAAGATCATTTGTATCCATTTTCTACGTGTATTAAACAACAGATGACTGAAAAGTTAGAGGCATAAAACAGCATGCATTTGAGGTCATTGGTTTTTATTTTTCAGTCATAAAGAACAGTGGAGTCAGGAAAATGGATGAGATTGGAGCCAATCATCTTAAGTGAATTAAGCCAGTCTCAGGAAGATAAATATCATGGTTTTTTTTTTCTCATTTGTGGTTCCAAGATTTTTTATAGTCACATAAAATCATGTATGTATGTACATGTTAAATGAAATTAGCAGTAAATTTGTCTAAGGAAAGAAAGGTGACTAAATAAGAGGGAGAATGAAAAATGAGACTAGAAGGAATATGCTCAATGATAATATATACCTGTACAAAAAAGTTTTAAGTAATAATTACAGCATTCCTGTTGAAACCTTTCTTTTAATGTCCTTTGCCTCCTGGAACATAAGATTTATTTATTATTTATTTCCCCAAAGTAAAATGGAAGATGGCTTAGAACAAAGACTTTGCATTTCTTATTGTTATCTCCTGAGCAACTGGAGCCATACCTAAGTGACATATAATCCAAGCTCAAGCCATATTAGATATGTGTTAAGTGAATGAATCCATATTAGATATGTGTTAAATGAATGAATGAATGAATTTATGTATGAATCCATTCACATCACAAGAAGTTCAGTATCTTCTCTCATGGGAATTATGATCTCAGTCATATGACAGTCAGCTTCAGTAAATATTTATTGAGTGCTACCTCTTTGCCTGTCACTTGAACACACTGTGATTAATCCTCACAATAAGACTTTCTAAATCACACAATCTCATCTGAGCCTGGCTGGTAGGAAATTGGATTTCTGGCATACTTTAGGGAATCCTATATTCATGTAGTAGGGAGTAAGTATTGCTCTTGTCGATTCTTCCTGTTTCATAATTAAACCCCTCGGCTTTAGATGAGCCCATGGCCACATGGTTATGCCCATGTGCGTACACACACATGTATGTACGCATGCATGCACAGGCCCAGCCTGCTTTCCCTTGAAGATCTGTGTGGCCATAGGACTAAGTTCAAAGCCAATGGAAGAAACCATGAACATGACTCGATCACTTGTCCTTGACTTGTCTCTTTCCCTTCATAGCACTAGAATATAGACATGGAAGTGAGCCAGACTCAGCAGTGCAGGACAAGGCCACCCACTTATGGATGGCCAGTCTTCAAACAGCCCATGGGTAGAATTCATAGATCCCAGAAACTTGCATGGGAAAAGTTGTAATTTTCTATAATCTATTGTTGAAGTTCAGAATTTTCTTTACTCAAGTGTTGATAAACAAGCCACAAAAATAATCATAGTGTCTNCAATGAATATTATTATTAGTAATCAGATATTTTCTTATAACTTTTTGAGTGTGTAGTACTTCTAATGCATCCCAGGGTCTTGTGTCTGCTAGGCAAGCATTCTACCACTGAGATACATCTCCCTCGGCTGTTAAAAAAAATCATAGATATTTTTATGTCATATTATAAGTACACAGAATCATGAAAAAGTTGATTCTCATCACTATGCTAAATCTGAAGGACTTATTGAACATACCAGGGCTCCTTATTAATAATCAATAAGAAATCATATATATTATCACATCACAAGTTTGCCTTTTAAGAATGTAGTCATTGCATTATNTTATCATTTCCTGCAAGATTTTTTCATTCATTTAAAGCCATTTACATGAACAGAGTGCATACATTCCTCCAGATTGCCCAATAGGGCCATGATATAAGATTCAAAGGTCCTACTCTAATAAATCGTGAGGTATCAATAAAGAAGAACTATGGTTCCCTAAATGGTTCAGAGATGCTTATCAAATGTGAATAGTTTTCAGATGCTTTGGACAAGAAAGAAAAGGGGGTTTTAAATAGTATAAACCTCTATATCCTGAAGTCTCTGTGTCACAACATCTGACCCTAAGCCCTGCCCTGGCTGCAATGTCCTCTCTGAGTCCTGTGGTACTGTGGTAAGCAACACATTCAAGAAAGGTCTCTGAAGGCTTCATAGCTGAGAGCTCATTGTCCAAGTCCATATGGTTCCCNAAGACCTATGGTCCCCAGGCAATAGCACCTAAGGTTCGGTTAACTCATTGCCAGCCGCATCCATCAGGAGTCTAGGAAACCCCACTGAAACAGAGCAGAGCAATGTTCTCAATCCTTCAAAACATACAAAACTCCATTTTCTTGTCTAAGAAGAAATCCTCTAAAGAGATTCCATACTATTTAGCTTTATCTACTTCTACCACTCAAACTCAGCCATTTCTGTCGACTTCTCCTCTCCCCTGGAAAGACAAAAATAGTTATCTGCAATGATCAGAGGCCTTTGAAAATAGAATCAGCTGACAGTCATCTGAAAACTTCACTTTTTGGCATCTTCACAACTATTTCTAGAAGTTCCACAGGCAGAGAACACAAAATTCAGATTTCCATCTAGCTTCGAGAGGGAAGAAAGAGTCCCCTTGCAGTGAGAGAAAAGGTTATCTCTAATGGAAGGATGTGGTGGGGCTACAGGAATCCTAGTACTCGATCTTCTGAGCCCACATGGAGAAAGGCTAAGAGCTGGGAGGGAAAGGAGAGTGGAGATGGAAGAGAATGGCTAGAGATGGAATGAAAACAGAGACCATTGGCTACATATAGAAGAACCGTGGGAAAGGGGAAGCCAGAGCTGGCAGCAGCATTGAAACTGAAGGGACCACGCCGGGCGGTGGTGGCCCATGCCTTTAATCCCAGCACTCGGGAGGCAGAGGCAGGTGGATCTCTGTGAGTTCGAGGCCAGCCTGAGCTACCGAGTTCCAGGAAAGGCGCAAAGCTACACAGAGAAACCAAACAAATGNGGATGTCTCTGGGCAGAAGACAACAGCTTTGAAACAAGTTAGATTTTAGATTGGGTAGAAAAGCCGGCAGGAAATTCCCAAGAGGTGTGGAATATTTATAGAGGTCAAGAGAATGAAGAAACTGAGCGAGGTAGACAAATAAAAAGGAAAAAGGCAGAAGACCACCTGAGGTGCACTAGAAATACTCCTGTTGAGAGAACAGAGAGGAGACAATGAAGAAATGAAGAATGAATTTCAGAAACTTCCATGTTACAGAGAGCATGGGAGGAAGTAGCTTTAGCCAAATGAAAAGTGAAACAAAAGATCAAAATCAAGCAAAGGCCAGTGGGTTTTATGATTTAAAAAAAAAGATATGTGGTTATTAAATAGCTTACTAATAATAGATGCCCATGTAAATAAGATACCCTAAGGTATAGATATTTGCAAGAACAGTGCTGGAATAGATTCTTTTCAGGGTTATAAGAGAATCATAATCATCCCTTCACACTTTTTTTTTCACAATTTATGGCAATTCTACTACAAAAAGTATATATCTACTTTCTATTTATAGTCACAAAATGTCCATTATTTGAAAAATATCTATATCCCAAAAGGCATTATTCCAAGGCAAACGGACTTGGAATCACTAAATGTATGTCATTGAATCAACACAATGAAGAATTCTGGATTTTCATTTCACTTATCAGAAAACTACATGTATTAGATATAGCAGGTCTTACTACATAAGGCACTTCCCCCGAGCTGCTGGAATGAAAGCATTCCCCTCCATTCCCTTTCTACCTTGAAGGAATAATATGATTCCTATTTAGGGTACCAGCTAAGCTGGAAAAAGCTCCTCTACAGTTGAATCAGTGGAAAGATACAGAAACCATCGCACAGATGAGTGATACCTAATGGACCCTCAACTTTACTTCTGAGACATGAGTCCGAACCAAAAAGCTGGGAAAAGAGAGAAGGGAGGGGGGAGTAGAAGAGAAGAAACAAGTTTTCTCAGAGACAGGAGCAAACCAGGGTGTACAAATTTACACAGAGGGAAAATTATGTAATTATCAATGTCCTCATACCCTGTCTGAGGGTGAGCATGAATAAAACATTAACAGGAACTGTACCAATTAAATATTGAGGTGCTGGATGTCAGTGCTCACCACAATAAGAGCCTTTAACACTCATCAGCTATTTTCCTACAAAAAGATTTGTCAAGAGGAGGGGGAAAAACATAATCCAGGAAAAACAAAAAAAAAACACTAAACCAAAAAGCATCTTTTCCTCCACCATTAGTTCCCAAAGGAAAACAATGACAAATTTAGGTTACACTCCACTTTCCTAACATCTGCTAATTTGAGGCATTACCACAGTGACATGAATTTTTCAGCTTCCTTCCAGATATCTGGTAGCGTTTAATGCACAAGCTCCATTTCCATGTTCTATTTTCACTGAAATCAATTCTGCTGTTGTTGGCTTTGAGGTCAGAGCTTCAGCAGTGGATGGCACTGGGCAGACTCCCAACAGACACAAGGTTCAGTGAGGGGATCTTTGAGATGACCTCCTCATAGTGCCCAGTTGCTTACTCTCCATCCTTCCACCACCCTCAGTCCCTGGACCACAGTTCAGCCACACTCAGCCACCATTCCATGTTGCTGAACTTGAGTTGCTTTACCAACCCTTCCTTGCCCTGCCCCCATTTGTCTTAGTATCCATCCTTCCCTACAATCTCAAAATAGAACAAGCCCTACCCCTACTGTTGCCATGTGGCTAATAACCTCTCCTTATAATTTCTACTTTTCTTGGTCAGGTCACAGTAGATGGAGGCCAAGGACCTGTCAGGTCTCATCATGCATCCCCATTGGCTATGTTGCTGAAAACCCACTAACATTCCCATGTGGGTGCCTAAATTCTCAGGGAGACCTCATTTATCAATACATTTCCATAGGCCTCCTTTTCTTCTTAGCAAACCTTTTCTGAAGCAGTCTTCAGAGAAAATCTCCATGGGTGGGATGCCAAACCTGGAAGCCATTAGTTATTAAACGAAAATCCCAGGGCTAACGTGGGGAAATGCCTTATGAGTTGTTGGTCAAGCACATTCCAGTGGCATCACTTCTCAAACAACACAAGCTACTGATACTGATCTTGGTTGCCCATTAGAACTAGACAGTAAGACCCTATTGCTGGAAACACCAAATGCCTTGGTTGCAGGATGCTGAGAAATCGCGCCAGGACAATGCTGGGAACCTCCTTTCTATGACAAGCTTTTATGAGCACCAGAAGGTTCTATGCAGGCCACAAGAAGAGAAAAGTCACTGGTGGTCTTATCCATCTGTGGACCTTATATGCTAAAATATTGACTACCAGGCAAGATGTGCCCGCTGGTGCAATACAGGCATAACTGGTATGAGAATAACTAACTATATTATGATTGGGTCCAAATCCTGCTCTGCAGAAGGCAGTTCATGCCTGGTATTGTGCATCATCAAAGACCAATGGTTGAGGAAGTCATAGGCCCTAGAAAGGAGTTTACTACTACTGTTCTGCTAAACAGATATGCTGNCACACTATCTCCTAAATATTTTTGTGCATGCCTGAAGACAAGTTCTACCCTCAGACTTAATCAAAGAAGCCTCTCTTTCATTGAATGGTTGAATACAGAGACTCATGGCTCTCAGGGTGCTGAGCATGAGTGAATATGGAGTGATCATCCATAGAACATTGATACCAACTCCTCTGAAGCTCAGGATACATCACAGGAAAGAAAAGAGAGGANATAAGGGTCAGAGGATGTGAAGGACACCTGTGAAAGACTATATTCTTGACATGTCATGGTCATGTGTAGCAGGAACTCAGAGTGGATGCAGTTGTGATCGGGCCTGTCAAAATTCAATCATGGGTAGGAGAGGGAACCATGAGGCCTGGTCCTCTCCAAGTACTATTAGCTGCAGATGGCTACTGGGAGAGGAGGAGCCGTTACCTTCAGAGGTGTAGCCGTCGGTAAGTTCCTGGTGCTACAGTGGGTAGCTCCATGCCTTGCTTACTAGTAGGCAGAGGTCCTATAAGGTCTTATATGACAAGAGTAGGAGTGAGATAGAGCAGTGGTGAGTGAGGTCAGAATACACATGTTGGAAATTAGCAAAGAATAATTCTTGGAAAAAGAACTCCCATTTNTGAACCAAGGAAAATATTGAATATACAGGAAAATTAATAAGAATAGAACCTATAGAAGAGCATTTCACAACTTGGTTGACAAACATTTTTAACAAATGAACAGGGAAGCCAAATATTGAAAAATGGTACATAAAATTATAGACTATAAATTGAGCTACATTTTGTTAATGTGTGTGAAGAACCTCACTTTTTTTCACACTTTTGACGTAGTGATACCCCTTTTTTAGAACCTGACAGGATAATCAGAGCCACAGTCCAAAACCTAGATACATTTTGTATACTCTATATATTCACAGTGACAAGAAACAAAACAAAACAAAACAACTGTATACATCCTGAAGGTTTCTATAAAAGATGAACGCCTGGGAAAATCTAAGAAAATCGTGATTGTAATCCTAGGATTAACAAAACCTGTCTCCTGGCTAACTCCTTCACTGCAGTTTCCCAGTTTCAAGATAATGCATGGGAAGTCTGCCTTCTCTTCTATTTCTCATTCCTGCAGGCCAGGGGAGGGATCATTCTCTCTGCGGCCTGCAGCCCTACAGCGCTGTCCTGAATCACAGCCGGCCATATGGATTTTTAGTTCTGAATCTGCAGTATGTACCGTCTCATCTCTCAGAAGCCAGATATTGATCCCTGTCGCACTGGGGCTGCACAAACTGGATTGCCTGAATTCAGGGGATTTTTTTTAAGGGACAAATTCAGTAAATTAAATGGAGTGGATGTGTTTTTCTCTTATGCTGTACCAAATCGCAAGTTTGACTGCACCATTTGCTTTCCATCGCGGTTTTCTGCTGACAGAGAAATCTACAATGCAAAATGGTATTAAAAGAAGCCACTTTTTGATGGCTCATCAAGTCAACCCTGCCATATGCCCCAGGCAAGCTCTGAAAATGAGAAGGAGCACAGCTGGATGGCGGATACACAGATCAGCAAGAAAACATCTNGGATGCTGCGTCTATGGTCAGCCACATACTAAGTTGGCAAATATTTGCTGGNTGCTTCCTGGTGTGCCAGGTACTGGAGATGGCACAGGCTTGGTGCCTGTACCCTGAGCTTCTGGTCCACTAGGAAAGGACTGAACTNGTCCCTTGATTGAGACAAGAAGAAACAAAATGCATTGCACGGTTCAGCCAGACCCAACTTAGCTGGAATGTTGAAGATTTGTCATTTAGAATGAATAACAACAAAGAATAGACAGTTGACTAGTCTCACTGGAACCAGAAGAGGGGGTAGGAAGTACCCACAGAGTATCATGTACTGGGGTCCTGGGATTGAAGAAAGAGTGGCCTTTTTGCTCCATTGACAATGAACAAGGAGGAGGAAGAGGAGGAAGAGGAAGAGGGAGAAGAAGAGCAGCTGCTGTTGCCATTACCACCACAAGAATCTGGACTGGAATGCTAAGTAATGCTGGGTAAAGGATCTAGGCCTTTTTCTTAAATGCAGTGAGAATGCATTTGTGCATCTTATGTTTCTTTTGGTGCCATGCAGCGGTTGAGAAGAAAAGCAGAGACTTCTCTCACCTAGGAGGCTATTGCTGTCTCCCAATCCAGGGATGATGGTAACGCAGTGTCAGTACTCACAGAGAAACAGGGACCATTCTCAGTCCATGTCAGTACTCTGAGTCACACTTCTGCTGCCTAGAATCAAGTGGCTAACCAATTCATTCCTTTCAACCTCCTATATCCCACGATCCACTCATATCCTGATACGATGTAGGTGAGGAGAAGTCCCAAGAGGGGTGTTTTATAATTTATCTATCATACATCTGGTATCAGTTGGAAAGCAGCCAGTTGTGTGTCTGCACCAGACATGTGTACAGAATTAGTCAGTGAAGAGGCTCCACTATTGGGAAAGAAAGAAACCCATGCCAGCACTCTGCCTAGGAAGACAAAGTGAGCCTTACAAATTTCACACTTCATCACCTCCCAGACCCAAGTTCTGTCTTCCTTGGTGTTATCCCTCTGATCATGTAAAAATTAAATGNCAGTCAGCACCAAGCCAGGAATTGGGGACTAACTGCTCATCCCATCGGCTTTCATAAAGCTCTGGCCACTTCAGAACTGAAATGGATGTTGATCACAGGTTCTTAAGAGGATTTTTAAAAGAAAACAAGTAATATGTTCCCTCCTCAATTGTGTGTTTTTTCCAGAAACCTTCTATGAAAGGTTTTTATTATCTGAGGCTGCTTTTTAGATGTGGCTCCTGCCCTGAGTGTGTTTGCATTAAGATGCAGGCCTGGTTCTTGCGTCTCCAAGAACGCTGCCCTCTTGCTATTAGTGCATTCACAGCCCCTCACACTCACAGCAGAACAAGAAGAATCAAAGCAGATGAAAGGGACCAGATCCATTTGCTCCTAACCAGACCCCTGAAGAGCCTCTTAGAAGGTCCCGAGTTACAAATACGTTCATCTTTTCCATTCACAAATACCTTTTTGAAGGCAAAGATGGGTCTATGAAATGGGAAGAAAATAATGTGTGCNTTTTCTACTGCTCCTTCTAGAATCTTCTTTCAAAATGTTTTTATCTGCCAACCACAAGGCTAGCTTTAGACATGTCTCATTCATCCCCAGTGTATTTTAACATGTATTTGTTTCCTGCAACTGTGGGTGTGTGTGCCATTTGCCATTCTTGGGCAAGTTGTGATCAAGGGAAAGAACTTGATGCTCTTGTGTGAGGGACAGACAGAGGCCAGAATGTAATGAGTCACATCTACTGCAGAACTGCATGAGCTTTCACAGAAACTCCCTATTGACCTGGAAACCTTTGCAGAAACAGCTGCTGGTTTCTATAACAACCACACCATGGCATCCATGCACTATCCCCTTGCACACTGGTTAAGGGAGATGGGATACAATGTATGATGGGTCTATTTACATACCTGTGTGGCAAAGGAAATTTCAGAAAGACCACAACTGACCCATACCTTGAGAGATTAAGGTGTTAGAGAGCTGACCCTTCAAAGCAGGCATGATGCTGAGGTCCAAAACTGAATACACACAGGTCTAAGTCTTGGATATACTGAATTTGTGTCTCATGTCATAATGTCCTTTTGAGTGTGTCCTGGTGCCTAGTTGTGAAGCACACAGGAAGTGTTTAACTACCTCTGCATTTTCCCTTCTTCCTCTCAACACCTTTTCTGCAGTTTTAGACCAGAGAAATGATTTTAAAAAAATACATTGAAGGTAAGGAGGAGACTACTCCCCTGAATTCTCCTTCAATTTATCCTAATCAAAATACTCTAGAGCTGAGAGACACCCCTCTCCCCTTGGAAAATACCTTGATGAGCCATATAAATAGATTCTAGGAGGATTCTCTTCCCAAGATGTGATGGTTGACTTTGTTCTCTTCACACAGAGTATGTTGTCCAGTGGTTAGCATGGTCACCTTGTACTTGGCAGGCATGGACTTGAGTTGAGCTCTGATATTCAGATAAATTANCTAACTCTTCATTTCCAGTTTCTTTTTCAGTAAGATGGAAATAATAAATATTTAACCATCTTGTTGGGTTTATGATATTGCATATGTACAATACTTTTGGGACATGAATTGGTGTAGCCAACTATGAGAATTAGCATACAAGTTCCTCAAAAAACTAAACATAGAACTACCATATGATTTCACTTTTTTNGGATAAGAGGCCAAGAACCTCAAAACACCGGGTCAAACCCCAATGATATATAACAAAAGGTATCCTTTTGTCCTGGCTACTAGGAAGCTCATGTCGACTTTAGTGAATAAACATAATATGTTATTAAATTCTAAGGTCAGTATGCTTCTGCTCTTTCTCTTGTGCTTTATTTTCTACTGAGGTCATGTTTGGAATAATACTGATATCTAATTGAACTTTATTCTATATATTTTATAAGATGCATCAAATGTCAGGGACATGAAGTCAAAAGTAAGACAATCAAGAAGAAAGGGGAAATTGAACAATTTTTTTAATCACACCTGGGATGTGAAAACAAGTGTTCAGAGCATATTCTAATAGAATAAACTAAAGGATTAAGCATGGCAGTGCCACCTGCCTCTTTCTCAAAGCAATATTAAGTGGGCACAAACACCAAGAATACACTCTGGGGATGGCCTCCTCAAGTCTGAATCCTTTACCCATCACTAAGAAGTACTGCAAGTTCTCTGGCTGCTCTGTCCTTCATTTTCCTCATCTGTGTAAAGGGCTAGGCAGCTCTTCTCTCATGAGGTGGCCACGGGAGCCAAGTGAGTTAACATCTACAAAAGACTCTGCCAGGAAAGAGCAGGAGCTTGGTTGTCTAGGATTGCCATCAGAAAGAACAAAAGGAAGGATGCCTCTGGGCCCGAAAGTCTGAAGCTAGACAGAGCCATAAGCATATTAGGCAGGGCTTTTATTTTCCAATTGTATTTTGGGGGTATGGTAACCAGTGCTACCCCAAATCAAACTTGACACCCACCTCATTCAAAAATTGTATACTGCCTGCCATTTCATTTGCATCCCTGTTATTCACTACATGTGACTGGCATTGAAGAAAATTCTTTTTCTCAAATTCTTACCTAACAACATGTGATAGTAATATTTCATTAGAATTGAATTTAACTGCTCGTGTGTCATAGTGATGATTATATGTTTGTTAGGTTTTGTATGTGTCTATGTATGTGTGTGTATGTGTTCATGGTTTTCGTGTGCACATGCTAATAGAGGCCGGGGGTCAACCTAACCTGTTGTTCCTCAGGAGCCATCTCTCTATTTTGGGGGACATGNTCAGGCTAGACAGGCTGGCCATCAGCTCCAGGGATCCCCTTGTCTCTGCCTCCCCAGCACTGGGATTACAAACTCACTCCTTCTCACTCAGCCTTTTTTAATATGATTTTTGGGGAATCAAATTCACATCCTCACACTTGCTCAGCAAGCCCTCTACCCACTGAACCATCTCCCCACCCACAGNNAGAGGTTTTCATGTCNGACATTTAAGTTACTGGAGCACTATATGGCTTAAATGGGCCCCCAAGCTACAAAGGCCTTCACTTGCTATCTCCCTTTAATTTTACCTAGGTGAAAACAAAATTTCAGNCCCAGAATGCTTGCACTTTTTCTCACTCAAAGAAATCCAAGAGCACATACCCATAAAATTCAACTCACCCATCTAGTAAATGTTTTTTGTCTTTTATTCTTCTCCTCCTCTTCCTCCTCCTCCTCCTCCTTCTCCCCCTCCTCCTCCTCCTCATTTTGATCCATTGTGCAGCAATCAACTGTACTGATCTAGTAACAAACCCACCCAGTCATTAAGACAGCTGTGCTAACTGCTAGGGGACCTTTCCCAGTTCAGTTTCAGTCTAGAGAAGACAGGAGACTGCAGAGTCAATGCAGTCTGCAATCCCTGGGTAAACTACNGCTCTGAGTCACCACTTCCTTCTCAGACAATTTGCATAATTTGGATCTATTTTCCAAGTTCCCTTTAAGCATCTTGTTTTGAAAGGTGGGCACAGAGTATGCAATCAGAACTTAAGGTAGATGCTACCTCTTGATTCCTGCTAAATAATGCAGTTAGAAAGAGACCCCAGTGAGATACCAAAGCATCTTGGCTTCTGCCTATCAGCTTAGATTCAGAAGGAGTTTAATTTCCCAATTCACAGTTCCAAAATCTGGGCAGCAGCAATGTCTAGTTAACTACATGGCCATGTCCTGCAGGGTGGTGGGTGGGTGCAGCTGGGCAGGGGGAGGCTTCTGGTTTGTGTTGATTGTGTGGCCTGGCCTGAAGAGCCTCCTGGGACCAGCAGTGTTGTGCAAATTAAAGTCGGCCTGGCCTGAAGGTCAGCAGCCATCCTCCAGCAATGACTGGCCGTCCCAGCCCACTGCCCTTGAGAAATTGGTATACTGCAAAACATATTTGCTCAGACACAGAGAGAAAGCGATTCTTCACCTAATTACATCCATTTGGCTTCAGAAACATAGATCCAGTCCCTTTGTGGGGAAACAAAGCAAGCAAGAAAGAGACAATTGCATTTTTCTGTTCCTAAAATCTCTCCCGATGTCCTATGGGAAANCTGAGCNGCTGAAGGAAGTTGATGTGCCTGTGTGCTTTGTGAATACACATGATACATAAACAGAGATGGTAGAAAACCAGGGCCATGTGCCCCACTCTAGGNCTGCCTTACACAAATAGCTTCACCTATAGACCCACCTATAGATGGCTTCTTACCACATATGCCTTCTCACTAGCCTATGGCAAAACAGCAGTCTCTCTCTGTCATGGGGGCCTCTGAGCACTGTAGTTCAGTCCTCAACTCATTGATACCATGTCTTTATTCATTTGCAGAAAAGGTTGTTTTAGCCAAGCATTTACCATGTAAGCTATGTCTTTAACTAAGAGCTAAGTCAATGGGCAGAGAAGCCCAGAGGAATGTTCTAGAAATAACTATGTGGTAGTCTAGGATTCATACAACCTTGGGATGCAAGTCTAAGGAGTCTGATGTTTTCAAGTTTGTTTGGAAGAAATTGAAAAGTAGGTGGTGATTCTCTTTTGCCAAAAGAAGTCACAGAGCCTTTGTCTGCTCCACTGGGACCCAGACAGTCGCCTTTATTCCTTATCAAATCCTTCCCCGGTCTCCTCACTCTGCCGACCCTCACTCTTCCAATTCCACCTTTTTACATGATTTGTTGATACTAAAATCTAATGTTTCTCACTCCGGTTTAGTTATCTTTTAACAGGAATCAATGTTAAAGAGATAAAACTCTGCACTTATTTCATACCTTGGTCATGGAAGAATGTCAGGTCATGCCAGCCTTTCTGGCATTGCTGAACACCCTGCCCTGAAAGAGGTCACCACTCTCCAGCACAGCTGGGGTCCCAGCTCCATCACTTTGTGGATGCAGTTTTCTATGCATAGCCCTGCAAAAGGGTAGAATTATCTCCAACATAGTATTTGATTCGGCAGCCCTGTGAAAACATGGTCCTAGAGAAATAAGGATGAAAGGGCAGAGAGCAGCTTTCGTCCCTCACCTCCTCCAAATTCGTCTAAAAAGAAAGTGTTTGGTACCACACATTTACCATGAGGAAGGAACCTTGCAGAAGGCAGCAACGTCTGTCTCAGAAAGGCTTTGAAACCCTCAGCTTAAAGGGATTGCACAGTTTAAGAACAAAGGGTTACAAAGCCCTAATGTGCAGCTTAAAACATTATTACCGACCTAGTTTCTAGTCTTTAAGAGAGAACCACAGCTTTTCTAGTTATTTTGTCTTAATTTGCAAGCAGTCCTAGCTGAATTGTTCATTTATTTCTAAGACCATGTCGTTAGTTACAAGGTTAAGATTCAAACGGGCAGGGGAGAAGAAAAGGCTAGCTGCTAGCAAGAAAAATGGATCCTGTGACCTTTAGCAAGCATTTTGGTTGCAAGGCACGGGTTTCATTACAGCTAATGGTGAGAACAAACAGGTGCAAGAATAGGCCCTTCACCTTCAGCCCCACGGGAGCCCCAGCTGCAGGTTCTGTCCAGCTCTCCCACCTGCACAGGCTGAGCACCTTTGGGTCTCATTCTGGAAGGCTTATCTCTTTGTCCTTGACCATAGGCATGTCCTATTCTTGAGACCATAGTGTGCCCCTAAAAATAGGCTTGTCTGCCTGGATTCATGCATTTAATATTAAGAGAACAAATTTACTCTATTTTACTTCTATTCAGCTCAGAAAGAAAACAGTACTAAGAAAGAAGAAGGAAGGATGAAAGGGAGGAAGGAAGGAAAAGGAAAAGAGGTATAGATAGGTAATATAGATTTTATATACATGATAGAAAAAAGATGAAGAAGGGAGGGAGAGGAAGGAGGGAGGAAGAAATAGAAATATATGTTATGTTCTAACCTTTAATTTACTCAGCATTAAAGGTTCTAACCTTTAATATAATAAAGCATATTAAGTGATCTTTCCCACCATGTCAAGTACCAGCTTCATCTTCTGTTTGATCTAAACTTGGATTTAAGCTTTAAAAAGCAAAAGAAAGGAAGAAAGAGAGAGAGAGAAGAGCAAGAGCAGCTCCTGAGATTCTATCATTAAGTGTGGTAAAGGATGATTTTCAGCCCCTGGACAGCTCAGGGCACTCCCTAATAGAATCCAGAGCCTTTCACCCCTAAGTCACTGATTTGAATCCAAGCCAGGACACTATTGACAGAGGCCATTACCTCTAGGTGCTGTCTGGTGGCCCATGTGGAATGACTTGATGGTCCCTGTCCTGAGCCATGTGGACAGTTGCCCACATCACCTTGTCAGTTTCAAATGAACATCAGAGGAGCTGATGGATGCAGAGCCCGAGCCCCTCACACTGTGAGCTGGTGGCCTCCGGGTCAGAGTGGAGGGCACCAGCTCCAATGTGTGAAGCAGTCCCAATGTCCCTCATCACTTTCTGGGACATCAATCCATCTCATTCTACCATCACCTTTGCTAGGGACAGTGGAATTTTAAAATCATGGCTGGGACTTTAGCCCAGATTTGTCTCCATTTTTCNAGACATGAGAGGTTCCCAGTGATGGATGCCACTTATATGAACTCTCAGTTCATCACCCTAAATAGAAAGAAGGAACTGGTAACACCAGAGTCAAGGCTTTGAATATTCAGTGTACAAATCAAATGTTACTGGGTTATGTCTTCTGCTCCCTTGGACATAATAGATTCTGCAGTGAAATAAATTATCTGAATCCAGCCAGAGCCACAGGCTGGAATTTCTATACAAGAGGACAAAAGCACACGTTAGAGACGGCGATCCACACACTGCATGGCTCTCTATGCCTCTGCTGATGAAACNTCACAGATCACTTATTTAACCTCCTCCTCTTCTGTTTCTGAAATGTGAAACTGGCATCCACATAGGCAAAGTGTCTCATTAAAATGTTATACTGAGGGGACGAGATGATGACTGATGGTTACGATCATTTGTTGCTTTTCCAGAGGACCTGAGCTCTGTTCCCAGTTCACAATTGCATGTAAGTCCATTTGGGTTCACACCACCACTAAGGCTGACCCGGAAGTGCATAGACTGGAAAGCATATCTCCATGCATACCCACACACACGTACATATACACACACACATGTGCAGCACACTTACATGAGCAATACATATGCTCATACACATGCACTCACATACATGTGCACACATGCACACACAAGCACAGCACACATTGCACAAAATACACACACATGTACAGCTCACACACACTTGCACACACAGGCACACATATACAACATACACATACAATCACACACACACACACACATTCATACACACACTCACATACATAAGTAGACTCATGTACCCACATTCACACATATGCAGCACATACAGCATTCACACACATACATACATACATTCATGAACACTGACATACATTCAAACACACACACACACACACATGCATGTATACAGACAGAACTCTGTTAGTTGCAGAGATGTAGGAGAAGTAAGGTAAAACTGCCAGCTCGACATTTTGCACAGACTCTGGCACAGTGAGTCATCAATCAACAAGAACGGATGAATGAATGAATGAATGAATGAATGAATGAATGAATGAATAAATGAATGCATTCTAACTGTTTCCTATTAGGTTTTGCAGGAAGCCGCCTGAGACAAAGACCAAAGCACAGGTGGTTCATTAGGGAGATCCTGTCTCGTAACGATGGTGGGGAGGGAGGGAGGTGGTGGAGACAGGGAGGGGGAAGAATGCCATTCAAAATGCTTTAGCAAGCAGAGCTACTGAAGGAAACTGAGGCCCATGTTCCCCAGGGGCTTCTGGGATGTGATGGCTGGGAACTAGACAAGCAGGGTGCTATCTCCTCAGTACCTCTGGCCTGCCTGTGTGGCAGAAAAGCACACTCCTTCAGCCACAGATGGCTGCAGACAGAGGGTAGCAGGTGCTGACACTAGGAAGCCATCAGCCGTTCCAGAAACTAGGGGAGGGACTATGTGAGTGAGCCCGCAACAGATCTTGAGAGCATGTCTGACTTTGAGAAGATAGTAAATGAACTGGGTGCCAAGTCCAGGGTTCAGAGAACAATACCCAAAAGTGTAAGTACCNGAACCAGGCTTTGCCTCTGTTCTTCCACTGTCCCTAATACACCCCATATGTGCCTTCAGTCTACTCATTATAATTATCTGGGCACCCACATTCTTTTCCTCAATTACACAGCAAGCTCACANTCAGAAAAGATAGCCATTTCCTAACCCAAGCCATCCTCAAAGCCGGAAACTTTTCATGCACCCCTCTTTACTGTTTCCAAAATGTTCTTGGCCACACCCTGGTCAGATGGGGCTGGGGACTCAATGGGGGGGAGGGGATACCACTAAGCTCAGTCACTGCAGTCCTGCACATATTTTAGAGCCTAGACTCTTTCATGCATGACCTTTCTCGTCCTGTGAGCTGCTGGCCATCGCTATGCCTGGCCACATGTTTGCAGAGGAGNGAAGCAGGAGCCTCTTTGTTTGCTTTATCAAACCACAGTCACGGAAAGTCTGCTCCGAACAAAGATGTTGTGTGTATCCTTCACCAGACACGTGGTCCTCGGAAGAAAAAGTACATTTAATGGTGAGATAGGAATAAACNGAACTGGAAGATGCACCCCACCCCCCACCCCAGCAAACACCATGCTTCTCTGGCTCCTTATAGCCGCTGTCTCTGAATAGTTGACAACATAGACAGTGTATGTGGAAGGTGCTGTTTCTAGGGCTAAACATTAAAACAAAGACTGGTTAATTCTTCTGGTGAGACAAACATAAACAGTTCATGGATGTGTGCTAAGGTGTAAGAGAGGAAGCGAGGCACATTAGAACCAAGAGCGAATAATGTATTATTATCAACAGCCCTGTGGCTTTGATGGGCGAAGGCTTTTATACACACGCTGTATCGATAGGTGTTTCAACCAGCAGTAAAAAAACCGTTCTTGACACTCATCTATAGGGAGAAATATCCATGTACTCTTGGCTGTAGGACCAATTAGCCCGTGAGAGTGGCAGGGTGGGGGGACAGAATATAAATGCAGGAGGCATCCGCACTTGATTACTCTAATGAAATGTCCATTGATCCTATAGATTAATGTGAGAAGGACAGCAGCTGCAGAGTGGCTAACACCTCCAGGTCGGCAGCTGTTTGTGAGGGTTCGTGCATGTGAGTGAGTGTGTGTGTGTGTGTGTGTGTGTGTGTGTGTGTGTGTGTGTGTTTGCATGCACATGCGTGCATGCACATGAGCACTATGGAACAAAAATCAAAATTAGAAGAGAAGACTGTGTGCGTTTGGGTGAGACTGATTAAGCTGGACATGGTGGACAGCAAAGGGTCTAGCTTCCTTGGAGGACAGCAGGGCATACCCGGGAGTGGGGAGGGAGATCTGGAGGGCCTGGGCTGAGAGNACTACTTCCCTCCCCTTCGCTCTTTCTCCATCCCCTCTTCCCGCCCTATTTGACTTTGCTGCAAGGGGCACAGAGAGCTCACAGGTCACCTAGTTTTTGTTCCATTAATTTCATTCTGCCTTTAATCACCCAGAGCAAATGTGGAGTTCAAAGATGGCTCTTTGCCAACTCCCCGGTGCCTATCCTCAACCCAGAGCTGACATTCTGCCCTGTGTCCAAGCCCATACTGTGCGTTTAGTAAATGCACTGAACTAAGTGATTCACTCAGCACAGCCTCAGGACCAACTGCCCCTGTAATCGCTGGAGCATGACTCCATCCCCCCCACCCCCCCGAACTCGATAGCAATTTAAATTCTAGATCTCTAGAGCAAGAATGTCTAAAGGGTGTTCTCTTCATTACCAAGTAAACGGCTTCCCCACCTCTACCCCTACCCCTGCTCCAAGGTCTTCTTCACTTAACACTGCCTGTGCAAAAGTGCACCAGAAGGGCTGAGAGCCTCAGAGCTTTACCTGGAATCACAAGGGCATCATTTACATAAGATGCCCACCAGCTCCACCTGACTCAAAGATGTCTACTTCCAGAAAGCAACACAGCAGAAGACCATCAACAGANGAATGGATAATAAAACTGTGATACATAGATACAATGAAATTTTAATTCAGCCATTAAAGAAAATGAAATTATGGACTTTGCAGGGAAAGGATGGAACGGGAAAAGATTGTGTGAAGTAATGTTACCCATACTCAGAATGACAAACCCCACATGTCCTGTCTCATGAGCAGATCCTGGCTTCTAATATTTATGTATGTATATTTGTGTGGTTGTAAAGGTCAGGAAACTAGAAAGGGACCCATGAGAAGAGAGAGTGGGGGTTTTAAAGGACGAGTGTAGTGACAAACAGAAAGCATGTGATATGACACTAGAAAGGGGAATACTGACAGTGGAAGGGCATAAGGCAGATGCAAGGGGATGGGGAAGAGGAGATGGGGAGGAGCAACCAAAACTAAGTACAAAAACACCCTGAGGGTCCAGCAAGACCGCTCAGCAGGTAAAGGTGTTTAAGGTCAATCCCTAGGACCCACACAGTAAAAAGAGAGACCTGCTTCCTCTGACCTCACATACATGCTGTGACACATACATAAACATAAATGAACAAACAAATAAATGTAATTTTAAAGCTTTAAAAATGAAAATGTCAAAAGGAACTTATTTNTTTGTATACTAATTTAAAAATAAAATACAGTCAGCAGTAGATGGCCAATACAAAATAAACTCAATGGTATTTTTGTAGGGTTTTTGTCTCATTGCTTTGAAAGGGAATTTTTTTAACCTTACAAGCCTTTGTTTATA
>LZPO01028012.1:16862-35026 GCA_001675575.1 Neotoma lepida | reverse complement strand
TTTCCACAAGCTTCCTCTTATCCAATATTTTCCTTTCATTTACTAGCTAGAATATTTTACAGAAAATGCTTCATGAATAGGAAAGAAAGACCCTTCTAATTTTTATACTATCATTCAAAATGTTATATGTGTATTTTCCAGCAGTTTCATAATTTCATTTTTATTTATAGCTAAATAAAATTTCCTTATGTATATATACCACATTTGTATTAACTACTTGTTTGTTAATGGACATATCTAGGTTAATTCTACTCTCTTGCAATTGATAATACAGTAGCAATAAAGATGTGCAGGTATCTCTGTAGAGCCCTTTGGGTATATGCCCAGGAGAGGTAGAAATGGGTTGTAAGGTGGTTTTATTTTTAAATATTTGAAAAGGTTACATATGAACTTCCATAATGGTCATGTCAGTTTTCTCTGCTATTTACAGTGAATAATGACCCTTCTTTCTCAGATCTTCAACCAACACTTGCTGTCCTTCACTTTTCTTTACTCTTGGAATTCCTCAGTTGTTTTTTAAATATATTTGAAATTATAATTACATCACTTCTCCCTTTCATTTCCTCCCTCAAATCCCTCCNATCTGTCTCCTTGATCTCCTTTAAACCTACTGCCTCTGTTTTCATTAATTGTTGTTATATGTATTTATGTACAACCAACTGAAATGAAGAGTTATGGAGCCCAGTCCCAAAGCACACATCACATTTTTTAAAATCTGCATTTCCCTGATGACTAAGGTTCTTGTACACTTTTAAAATTTATTTTTAAAAAAAAAAGTTTTTTTCCATTTTACATACCAATCCCAGTTCCTCCTCTCTCCCCTTCTTCTACCCTCCTCCCCGAATCTCACACCCCATCCACTCCTCAGAGGGTAAGGTCTCCTTTGGGGAGTCAACAAAGTCTGGCATACTAAGTTGAGGCAGGACCAAGCCCCTCTCCTCTCTGTCAAGGCCAAGCAAGATATCCCACTCTAGGGAATGTGTTCCAAAAAGTNATTTCATGTACCTGGGATAANTCCTGGTCCCACTGCAGGAGGCTCCCCAATCAGATCTAGTGACTAACCTAATTGTCATCATACAACCTACACCCAGTATCTGATGGAAGCAGATGCAGTGATCCACAATCAAGCACTGGGCTGAGCTCCTAGACTTCAGTTGAAGAGAGGGAGGACGGACGGATCACAGGAGCAAGTGAGGTCAAGATCATGATGGGGAAAACCACGGAGACAGCTGACCCAAGCTGGTGGGAGCTCATGGACTCTTGTACACTTTTTAAAGTATTTAGTGGGCATCCACGTTTTCTCTTTAAGAATTTCCTGATCATCTCATTGACCCATGAACATGAGAGGTCTTTCTCTCTTTAGTGTCCTCTCAATTTCTTTTCTTGGGTATTATAATTGTGCATTTATATCTTTGTTTAGGATTGTATTAAGGTTTTCATTTGTTTTCCTGGTTTCTGTGTCATCATCTCTGCTAATGTTGCAAAGAAAAAAACCTAATGATTATTGTATAATGATTATATGCTTTATTCTTCAACTAAAAGTTGTTATTATTACTAAGAATTTTTATCAAGTTTTTAGTGTCTTTAAAATGAAGAAAATGTCGTCTTTAAATAAGAATAATATGACTTTCCTTTTTATGTACCTTTATAAAAAAACTCTTCTCTAGCCAAGACTTTAAGCTTTATGTCCAACAAGGGAAGACTGATGATCCTTATCTCCATCCTCACCTTTAGAAAAAAACTTCCTTTAGAAAAAATTAGAAATAGGTTGGTACTATATAGCTAATTACTATGCTTAAGTAAGACCACTCAATTCCTAATTTATTGAGAGTTTTCATCATGAACTAATACCAACTAAGAAAAAGACTCTCCCTATATCTATTGAGATCCATGTGATTTTTTGTTGATGATCTTTATGTATGATATTATGTTCATTTGTATATATTGAACTATCTTGCATGACTGGAATGAAAGCAACTTGGGCATGGTGTAATACCTTACTAAAATGTTAGGAATTTGGTTTGTAAGTACCTCATAGAGGATTTTTGCAAGTATGTTTATCAACTGTATTTTTCCTTTTGTTGCTTTAATTGTATTATTGTGTCCTCTAGTTTTGAAATCAGGGTAAGATTGGTTTTGTGCAGCAATATTAGAAGCACCCCTACTCCTTAAGTCTCATGGAATTTTTTGAGAGGCATTGATGTTAATAATTTTTTAAGGGTCTAGTAGAATTCATCATTGAATCTGTATGATACTGGGCTTTCTTTTTCTGGAAAACTCTTCAATATTCCTTTAATCTCAATATTGACCTATTTAATCTTTCACTATCTTGGTTCAATTTGTTTGGTCATGTGTATTTAGAAATATATCTGTTTCTTCTAGATTTTTTTGGCTTACTAGACATAATTTTTCAAAATTATTTTTTAGAAATCCCCTCTATTTAAAGAACTTATTTTGTAAGATCTTTTCTTTTGTCCCTAATTTTATCAATAAAGCTCTTCTCTCCTTTTTTCTCGCTAGTTTTGATATGGGTTTGNCATTCTTATTAATCTTCAAGGATGTGTTATGTCATGTTTTCATATTCATTGGAGTCTACAACATTTTTAATTTTTAAAATTTCTTCAAAGACCTACTGTGGTGGTTTTTATGAGAATGTCCCCCATGGGCTCAGAAATTTGAATGCTTGGTCTCTAAATGGAGGTATGTTAAGAAAGGATTAGGAGGTGTGGCCTTGTTGGAGGAGGTACCTTACCTGAAACGGGTTTTGAGCCCTTGCCAGGCCCATTCTCCCTCTTAAGAACTAAGCTCTCAGTCACAGTTCCAGTGCAGTACCTGCCTGCCTGCTGCCACCCTCCCCACCATGATGGTCAGAAACTTACTGTAAGTCCCCAAGTAAATACCTTCTTTTATAAGTTGCCTTGGTCGTAGCCTCTCTTCACAGCAATAGGAAAGTAAATAAGATGCCTANTGATAATTTATTTATGTTTTTTGTCAATTGAATTTGATATTTGCATTTTCATGCATAAAATACATTCCAGTTATTCTCACCTTCTACTCCTTTCAATCCCCCTCCTCCCTGGAAATCTCTTTCTCTCATTCATAAATTTTTTTTATTTAAAAATATTTTTCATTTTACATACCCCCACTTCCCCCACTCTCCCTCACCTCCTCCCCCCCAACCTACCCCTCATTTACTCCTCATAAGGGGTAAGGTCTCCCTTGAGGAGTCAACACAGGCTAGCATACCAAGTTGGGTCAGGACCAAGCCTCTCCCCTCTGCATCAAGACTGAGCAAGGTATCCCACCATAGGNAATGGGCTCTAAAAAGCCAGTTCATGTACCCAGGATAAGTTCTGGTCCCACTGCTAGGGTCTCCACAAACAGATTAAGCCACACAATTTGTTTTGTTTTGAGACCCACTAAGTTTAATTAAGTCTCTTTGTGTGACCATGAATTTGGGACAACTCTTTGGAATTTGGTGGGTACACAACTTAGTGAGTACACAACGTAAGAAAATGTCTTTCCTTGAATAATTCAGTATCCAATATAGTCTAGAAGGGAAGGATAGGGCCCTATGGTCCCCTCCCCTACCTACAACTATTGGTAGGGCCAGTCTTGTACAGGCCCAACATNGGAACCCACAGCTACTGTGAGTTCAGGCTTGCAGTGGTGGTATCATAACCAGAAGGTGGCCTTTGGAAGCCCTTATCGCCATCTTTTAGTTCTTAAGTTCTTCCTGGGCCCTCTGTCATAATGTTCTTCAAGGAGGGTGGTATAAATATCTTCTTCAGGTTCAAGCCTTCAACCCAAACTTACTCTCACTCAGCACCTTGAGTAGCTGAGGATNTCTCCATTCATCACAGCTCACTGCAAAGACTGAAAGTAGCAGTTGTAAGGCATGTGATACTTAGAATGCAGTTTCTCACAAGATTAATTTAACTAAACAAGAGTAGTAAGTTTCCCCCTAGGGACTAGGATTTGTGCAGCTATGTTTTGGACAGGTTTTACAGTATTATACAGTAATTTCTTCTGGTGTAATGGATTTCAAATTAAAGAAGAGAATAACTACTTACCTTACCTTCTTAATAGTTGTACTAAAGCTGAATAAGTGTGGTGGTCTTGCTTGGTCTGTTGGTATTCAAGTTCTTAGAGGCCAAAGTTGGGTAAGAACATTGAAGCTTTTATTCCCCACAGCAGCCTCCATCACACTTCAGGCAGAAAAGAAGTTCCAACTCTTTTTATTTATATTTTGCTGCTAAGAAATATGATGGCTCCTGCAATAGGGTCGTATCTGGTTCTACTGGACAATCAAGAAGAATGATAAAAGCTGGTATTATTTTGAGAGTTTCTGGGGTCTCTTTGACCAACAATTCATATACAAGTATCTTATAACTGGCTTTGGGATTTTTGTTTAGCGACCCATAGATTCATGGAATAGCATTATCCAGTCATGGGGGGAGGGGCAGCTCCTGTCATATTCCCTTTATAAATAATACTTTTAGTTGGGTTATAAGGTCTTAAGTCTATGTGTAGCCTTTTCATAAATCCTTTNCTCGTGGTTAACTCAACCCCTCATCTCCCTACTCCCCTCCCTATTCAATGTATCCAATCTTGTATTTCCTTTATTTTCATTTATCTCCTGTTCTACTACAATACTTTCCTTAAGTATCCCCCTCAAAATGGACTATTTCTATAGGTATAGACTTCCATAGGTACTCTGACTTAAATATGCATAAAGATTCAAAGCTAGGATTCATCTACAAAAAAAGAAAATGCCATATTTGTCTTTCTGAGCCTGGATTACCTCATTCAATATAAATTTTCTAATTTCATTCATAATTTCATCATTTCTCATTTTTATACAACTGAATGAACTTTCATTGTGTATATATAGCATCCATCATTTAAAGGTTAACTGTTCGTTTTTCATGCATTTGTATATTTCCTTTAATTTTCCCTTATTAATTTCTGATTATGTTTCATTATGATCTTATTAAGACACTATAATCATTTTCAAGACTCTAGAATATCTCATTCTCAAACAATGGNTCTCCTTGATAATAATACCTGACTATAGCATTCCAAGATTCAGGGAACAGTTTAGCGTACTTCTTCTCTAGTGTTATTATTGTGTAGAAATCTAGTCTAAGATAAACTGTCCATCATAAAGAGAAGCTAGTAAAGACCCAGGGTGGTGGTCTACATGGAGGTAAAACATTAAATCCTACAAGGAAGCCTCNTAAGACAAAGAATGTTCTGAACAGATGAAGAGCATCCCATGCAAGGAAACTCCTTAAGCTTAGAACGTAAATACCTCACATCCTTCAGGAAGTCTCTGAAACTGTCCAAACTCACTAGATCCCTCCATCCCAAAGCTTAAACCCTTTGTAAGGAGTTGGAGTAATAGTGACCCTGATGTGGCAAGCTACATTGGTAGCTATTGTGCAGCTATATGTGTTATTGGTCATCCTATCCCTTATTAAGGAGTCACAAAGAGAGAATGTAATCTGCCAATTCACCCCAGGAGCAACAACAAATCAGTAAAAAGGTTTATTATGCCCATGCTCTTGGTCAGTCTGTTGGCAGTTATGGATTGTTATGATTTATTTTCTCCTTGGGAGAAATGTGTTCTTTTGAATAAATTGTTGTGCTTGTATCTATGTACTGATTTTATTAAATCTCCTTACCTTCCATCAGAGGTGCAGTTATTAATAAACAGGAAACATGAATTCATCACTAAATGACATCCATCTTGGTTCTTCTGCCTCCTTAGCTAAGACTGTTGAGGATCATTTCTTCCTAAATGTGTTGCTTTAACATTACATGATGAAAACCTGTGGCTAACAATAGCAGCAAAGAATCTAAATTAATTTTGTTATATTGTGTTTGTTAGCTTTCTTATAAACGTCTTGTCAAAAGAAATTAGATTCAGCAGTCGAAATGTACACTTCCATTTGCTGTTTGACCTTAGATAAGTGCTCATTGCAGAGGTTAAACACACTCCTTAATTCCACTAAACTGTTAAATAATGGAACAGAATTTCAAATGTAAGTCTTAAGTTTTAAATCAGAGTCTTTCATATGGAAATAATGGAAATGCACTTTATGCCAACGAGATTTTCTTGTGAGTTTGTAAAATCTCTTTGAGTAGAAGGATGCGTGTACAACCAAAGAGCAGAAGTCTTGTGAGTGAGAGAAAACACACTGGAGAAATGACAACTGATTTCCCTCGGCTAAACTTTTTAATAATATATACATAGTGTTGAGAGATGCTGGTTTGTTTGTTTGCTGTTTGGTTTTGTTGATATTGCTGCTTTAAAAACTTATGATGTGATCTCTATACGACTATCTTTGTTAATGGTATGACCACAGGGGCATCAGTTCATTCANTTTACAGTGTCAGGGGTTGTAATCAGCTCTCAACATTGCACAGATGTTGGTAGAAACATAAACTCCATAGTTAATGACAGAAAACTTTATTACTATAAAGCAATATCAACACAACCTGCCAGTTCACAGAAGTTCTCTAGACCTCTACCTACCCAGTTCTCATGGAAGGAGGATGCACTGAGCTGGGTAAGTAAGTGCTATGCACACAGCAAGTTTGTGTCAAAAAATTAAGCAACAGTATGTTTCACAAAACTTCCATGAAAGAAAACTACCATCAAATGTGGNTAAGTTTTCACCTTGGAACAATTCACTATTTGTAACATACTGATCAGTAAACAGTCGACCTTAACTCATAGAAGACCCTATCTTTATATGAAGACTTAGTCTGTCTTTGAAGCCTNCTACTTAGATATTCTTCAAACGTTATTCCAGGATGGAATGATGCAAGATCTTTAGGAGTACCAATAAGAACTGTTCCTAATATACTAATAAAATAGCGGCTTTTAGATCACTTGGGCAGTTGTTCACTAACTAGTCATTGGGACTACTACACGGAAAGTCATCTTCATGATCCATATGTGTGAGCACTTTTTTACTTCCTTGCTTATATTATGACAGCAAGTATAGAGAGGAATATCATCAAATGCCAAGCTAATTAGTTAAGTCTGCTTTCTCTTCAATGACAGTCTAAGTCTCTTATAGGACTTTTTCAGGTGCAGAGAAGAGTTCCAGAGGGAGGTATCCTGGACCTCCTAATTCCTAGGAACTCTTGCCTTAATATACCTAGGAAATTTTCTCTCTTTTATTCATCAAGGCCATATAAGGTATGGTCCTGTCAAACATTTCTTCTCCCTTGCTTACCCTGAAGCATCATTTTTTCTGAAACTATCTTTGCACAAATAGAGTTGATTCTACAAATGACATAAAATGACAGGATTGTAAATATTACACTGAGAAAGATCATCTGGTCATCCTTATAGTTAAACACATGAGGCACTAAAGCCCAAAGCAATTAAATGACCTGTTCATAGTCATACATTTGAGCAGAAGCAGAACTAACTAAAGAGACCTAATTCTCAACTAGATTCTTCTTGCTTCCCTCTGCTCTACTGAAATGAAGAGGGGTCTCCCACCTTCAATTCTGCGCTAGTGGAAGCGCTGCCGTGGCATTGTTTGAAAACAGCACATCCCAAGTCTTGTGAAGCCTTAGGGAGAAGCACAGCCAAAACAAATACTAGATTTTGTTTGTTTGTTCTGTTTTAAATTTGAAACAATGAATATAAAGCCCAAATGTAATTAATGCTTGAAAAAAAATCCCTTAAGTTTTAACTGGACTCATATTATTACTCACTAAGACAAAAAACATTCTCTGAGTCCAGCAAAGCAATTACAGAAACAAATAGTTTCTCTTCAGTAAAATAAAACAGATCCAGGGGAAAGACCTATTTATATCTATTTCCCCTGAGGCTTTTTTTTTTCTTTTCCTTGCTGGAATGAGCCTCAAGGAGAAATGTAAATCTGGGCCTGGATGACTCAATTATGTAAATATACTAATTATATATGTAGAAAATTCTATCTCATATGTTTTCTTTTTCTTTCTGACTAGACCTGTTTTTAGATATATGTTTTCCAGAGTTCTGAGAAGGTGAATATTCTAACATGAGCAACCCTTAGAAATACAGGTCCATTACCGTGTCCTCTACATATGGNCTTTCATAAGGTGCAGATCAATTTTGGTCCCTGAGGTCATTAGAAAGGGTTTCCATGGACCCTCCAACTAATTGGAAAACACTACATTGTTATGGCCTCCTAAGTAGGCTATTAGACTTAGTGGTATGCTGTGGGAAGTTGTAAAGCTGGCATTCCCTCTTCAGGGCCACGATCACTACAGATCTTCACACACTAAATATGTCACAATATTGATAGGTGACGAGGTTTGAGCTCTCACTTTCGGTTTTTCAAGTGTGCATATTTGTGGGTATTTGCATATGGGTGCCCGTGGATAGGTAGGTGGGCATGCACCACTTCCTTTTAGTGAGGGTATCTCATTGGCCTGAAGCTCATCACTTAAGCTAGACTGGTTGGCCANTGAGCCACAGGGATCCTCCTATTCCCAACATCTCAAGACTGGGATAAAAAGAGCATGTCACCATGCTCATCAATTTTATATGTTTTCTGGGGATCAAATTCAGGGCCTCATGCATGAAAGGTAAGCACTTTATCAAGTTATTCCCCCAATCCTGAAATTTCACACTTTAATCAGAACATGCTTTTTTATAAATATACATGCCTAAAATAAGGCAGAGAGAGAGAGAGAGAGAGAGAGAGAGAGAGTAGTGATACTATGCAGTTATTTTTTAAATGCCTGGTTTATATAAAAAATACAAAATCACTTCTGGTCTTCAAAGCAGTTGAAAGAACTGTGAAGTCTTAATATTGTCAAGTAGAGGAAATAGATACTCCACCATGCCCCTCTCAGTGCTCCACTGCTCTTACACTCACATTCCTCATTTCCTAAATTGAATTCTTCTCTTGGAAAAGTAATTGATTATAATGTTAATCAGCCAATTTCTGATTCAAGAATACCCAGGATAGTGAATTTGCATTTTTACAGAGTAATAAAAGGCTACACAACAGCATGGTGAGAGGCTGGCATTAAGTGTTTATTGAGCTNAGGGTTCTTCCTGGACATCTCTAGGAGTCTCTGTTCACCCACTTCAGAGTAAACTTATGTTAAAATGCAAACATGCCCAACACATACTAAGCAAATGTGCTAAAAACACACAGCTAGTGCCATGTTCTTTTGTATCTTATAGTTACTAATTTTTCATTTCAATGCATAGTATTTTATTAGTTCTTTCAAATAAAATGGCCATAAACTCTCTGGCAACTCTCAGTCCAGTCCTCACCTTAAACAAACTCCTCCATTCTAGTCAATGTTTTGTGCAAAGACTGGATAATTCTGGTGATTTGAGGCTTTGACTTCAAGTTTTGAAAATACTGTCAAATACTTCAGTCTCTGTATCGTTCTTGCCAACTTTGCACCATTAATACTCTTTTCAAAAAACTATACACTACATTTCTGAGAACTCCTTATTATGCCTAAAGAAACCGTTACCAGCTTGCCAAGAGGAAAGGAAGCAGAGGCGGGGTTTAGAGAATGTGATTGACAGGCTAATGACGCAGGTGTCACCTGACTTCCTTTCACAAAGTTCCCAACCTTCTGTAGGTTAAGAGTTGGCTTCCTTCCTACATGAGGCTATGCTCCTGTAGAAAGGANACTGTAACNGTACCTGACATCTGGTTGCAGTCTTCCAGATCTTCAGAATGCCAGCTTCTACAATGTGGAAAGCACACGTGATTCCAACATGAAATGCCATGATCTCATGGAGCTCCAAGTACTTGTGCACAAATTCCCCATCAAGCTCTTCCTGATAGAGACGTCAGAGAACATTCTTATATATAGAAACCTCTTTCTTAGTTCCACAGGATGATGACTGAGAGAATGTAAAGGAAATACACATCAGTTCTCAAAACAATGCTTTTATGATTTTGATTTGCAATAAGGCACATAATTAAAAATCTTCTTATCTAGATGTTTAGTTTTCTTTTTCAGAAGAACATTAAACTGAAAAAGCACAAATTTGTTAAAAAACATAATACGATGTTAAAAAACAATAATATGTCTTTTTATTCCACATAGGCACTGACTTTTTTTATTAAAATATATATTTGATAACTTTTATAAAATGCTCATATAAAACTGTTTGGAACTTTTAAATAATCTAAATATTTTGTAGCACATTTACAATTTACAATATAATTCTATATATTATATAATACAGGTAATATTAAGTACATCATACTTTTTATTTCTTATTATGTTAATTAAAGGCAACAAAAACATGATTACCTCAGTAAATACTTTCAAATGAGAATTCTAATTATAGAAATCTTTTCATTTTGATGAAAGGCAAATTTTATCTTATATCATAGTATGCATACAAATAAAATGAATTGAAAGCTGCAAGTTTTGGAATCCTTTGCTCTTTCCAAATAAACATTGTCATTTTGAAAGGTCATGTCATATCACAGTTATAAAAAACAGAAGAAACAGCCCAGGTATCAAGGGTTTGCTAATCATGGTAACAATATGGGTCAATGTAGTGCTTCCAAAAGGGGACTCATTACTGTATTCAGGCTGCCATACATTTGTTATGACAAAGATTCACTGAGTATTGTTAAATAAATAAAGCTCAATGTGTTGTTATTGTTATTCTAAACAGAGTGCTGCTGATGGGAGCTCACTTTACCAAATTAGGACAGAAACTTCACAGTATCTGTGTTGTTCTGAGGAGCTCAGATCACAGACATGGAACTGCTCTTCCTGTGAAGTAATTAGGGTATTTGAACCTCACAATGGGGGCCCAATGAACACTGTGCTGAAGAATGATTATTTGTGATCCCAGCCCACAACTCCAGTGGAAGCACCTGATTGACCAGAGGCCACTCCAGCACCAAGAACCCTAGAGGACACACAGACTACTAGAACCACTGGACACTAAGGCCAGAAGACCAGAGAGAAAACAGAAACCAAGGGAAAAACACACATCAAACAATGACAAACTCAGAAATCTGAGCCTAGATCTATTAGGACCCAAACCCAGATGACTAGACTCCAGCTTAAGAATACAAAAAACAACAGGCAGCTCAGTATGTCACCACAAGAGCCCAACTACTCCACTACAGCAAGCCCTGAATATTCCAGCACAGCTGAAACACAAGAAAAAGACCTTAAAACCAACTTATGAAGATGATAGAGAGCCTTAAAGAGGAAATGAATAAATCCCTTAAAGAAATCTAGGAAAAGACAAAAAAAGGAGGAATGAATAAATATATTAAAGAAAGTCAAGAAAAATCAAACATGTGAATGAAATGAATAAAACTGTTCAAAACCTGAAAATGAAAATAGAAGCAATAAAGAAAACACAAAGTGAGGGACTCCCAGAGATAGAAAATCTAGGTAAGAAACAAGAACTATAGACATTAGCATCACCAACAGAATACAAGAGATAAAAGGGAGAGTCTCAGGTATTGAAGACACAATAGAAGAAATTGATGCATCAGTCAAAGAAAATGTTAACTATAAAAAAATCATGACAAAAATGTCCATGATATCTGCGACATTGTGCAAAAACCAAACCTAAGAATAATAGGAATAGAAGCATGAGAAGAATCCAATCTTAAAGGCCCAGAANGTACTTTTAACAAGATCATGAAAGAAAATTTTCCTAACCTAAAGAAGGATATGCCTATCAAGATACAAGAAGTTTACAGGACACCAAATAGATTGGACCAGAAAAGAAAGTTTCCATGTCACATAATAGTGAAAACCTTAAACATACAGAACATAGAAAGAATAATAAAACTGCAAGGGAAAAAGGCCAATAACATATAAAGGCAGACTTATTAGAATTATACTCAACTTCTCAATGGAGACTTTAAAAGCCAGAAGGCCCTGGACAGATGTCCTACAGACTCTGAGAGAACAAAGATGCCAGCCCAGACAACTATACCCAGAAAATTTTTCAATCATCATACATGGAGAAAACAAGATAGTAAATGACAAAGTCATATTTAATCAATATCCAACCACAAATCTAGCTCTACAGAAGTTACTAGAAGGAAAATTCCAACCCATTGAGGTTAACTACACTCACGAAAACACAGGCAATAAATAATCTCATACTAGTATAAATTAAAGGAGGAAAACACAAACACGTACTTACATGCATATACACATACACAACACAACACAAACAACAACTACAACAAAATAACAGGAATTAACACTCATAGGTCATGGATATCTTTCAATATCAATGAACTCAATGCCCCAATAAAAAGACACAGACTGACAGAATGGATACAAAAACAAGATACATGTTTCTTCTGCATACAAGAAACACACCTCAACATGAAAGATAAATGTTAGCTCAGAATAAAGGGTTGGAAAAAAGATTTTCCAAGTGAATGGGTGTGAGGAACCAGCTGGTGTAGCCATTCTAGTATATAACAAAATAGACTTCAAACCAAGATGAATCAATAGAGACAGTGAAGGACACTTCATACTCTTCAAAGGAAATATCAAACAAGATGATCTTTCAATTCTTAACATCTATTCCCCAAACACAAGGGCATCTATGTTTATAAAGAAAACGTTACTAAAGCTTAAAGCACACATTGATGGTAAAGACTTCAAACCCCACTCTCACCAATGGAAAAGGCATCCAGACAAAAACTAAAAAGAGAAATAGTGGAGCTAACAGACATTATGAGCTAAATGGACTTTTCAGATANCTACAAAACATTTCACCCAAACTCAAAAAAATGCACCTTCTCAGCACCTCACAGAACATTCTCCAAAATTGACCACATATTCAGTCATAAANCAAGTTTCAACAGATACAATAAAATTGTAATAACCTCTGCATCCTATCAGACCACCACACATTAAAACTGGATTTCATCAACAACAAAAAGCCTACAAAATCATTCCAACTGAACAGCTCTCTTCGGAATTACTGCTGGGTCAAGGTAGAAAGGAAGAAAGAAAGAAAGAAAGAAAGAAAGAAAGAAAGAAAGAAAGAAAGAAAGAAAGAAAGAAAGAAAGAAAGAAAGAAAGAAAGAAAGAAAGCAAGCAGGCAGGCAGGCAAGAAAGCAAGAAAGCAAAAGAAAGCAAGAAAGCAAGAAAGCAAGAAAGCAAGAAAGTAAAGACTTCATAGTATTCAATGAAAATGAATACACAAACTTATAGAACACAACAAAAGCAGTATTAAGAGGAAAGATCTTAACACCAAGTGCTGACATAAAGAAATAGGAGATATCTCACACTAGCAACTTAATGGCACACCAGAAAGCTCTAGAATAAAAAGGAGCAAACTCACCCAGAAGGAGTAGGCTTCAAGAAATAATCAAACTGAGGGCTGAAATTCATAAAATAGAAACAAAGAGAACAATATAAAAAAATCAATGAAACAAAGAGTTAGTTCTTTGGGAAAATCAAAAAGATNGATGAACACTTATCCAAACTAACTAAAAGACATAGACAGAATATCCAAATTAAAAAAATAGGAAATGAAAAGAGAGACATAATGACAGACACCTAGGAAATCCAAAGAATCATTAGGTTCCTGTACTCCAGAAAAATGGAAAATCTAAAAGAAATGGATAATTTTCTCATTAGATACCACTTACCAAAGTTAAATCAAGATCAGAAAAACAATTTAAATAGACATGTGATCTCTAAAAAAATAGAAGCAGTCATCAAAAGTATTTCCTGTGCCCAAAAGAAAGCCCAGAAATATTTAATATAGAATTATATCAGACTTTAGAAGAAGAGTTAATACTAATACTCCTCAAATTATTCCACAAAATATAAACAGAAGAAGCACTTCCAAATCATTTTACGAAGTCACAGTCACCCTGATACCCAAACAAATAACAATTCAACAAAGAGAATTACACACCAATTTTCATCATTAACATAGATACAAAAATACTCAATGAAATACTCAACTGCAAATTGAATCTAAGAACACAGCTGACAAATGCCTTTAGTGAAGTGGCTGGATACAAGATTAGCTCAAAAAAATAAGTAGTCCTCCTATACATAAATAGGCTGAGAAAGAAATCAAGGAAACAACACCCTTCACAATAGCCACAAATAATACAAATTATTTTGGGATAACTCTAACCAAACAAGTGAAACACTTCTACTACAAAAACTTCAAGTCTTTAAGGAAATAAATTGAAGAAGATGTCAGAAGATGGAAGGATCTCCCATGCTGATGGATTTGTGAGATTACCAAAAGCAATCTAAAGATTAAATGCAATCTCCATCAAAATTACAACACAATTCTTTACAGACTTTGAAAGGACAATGTTCAGCTTCATATGGAAAAATAAAAAGCCCAGGAGAGTTAAAACAGTCCTGTAAAATGAAAGAACATCCAATACCACCATCCCTGATTTCAAACTANACTATAGAGCTATAGTTATTTTAAAAAAACAATGGTATTGGCAAAAAAACGGACAGCTTTATCAATGGAATTGAATTGAAGATCCAGACATTAATCTGTAGCACCATATATCTATGGACACCTGATCTTTCATAAAGAAGCCAGAAATACACAATGGAAGAAAAGCATCTTCAACAAATAATGCTGGTCTGACTAGTGGTCAACATGTAGAAAAGTGCAAATAGATCCATACCTATCACCCTGAACAAAACTCAAGTTCAAGTGGATCAAAGACCTCGACATGAAACCAGATACACTGAACCTGATAGGAGAAAAAGTGAAGAATAGCCTTGAATGCATTGGCACAGGGGACAACTTTCTGAAAAAAATACCAATAGTGTAAACACTAAGATTTACAAGCAATACATGGGTCCTCATGAAACAGAGAAGCTTCTGTAAGGCAAAGGACCCAGTCAATAGGACAAAACAGCAGCNCAGAGAATGGGAAAAGATTTTCACCAACTCCATATTTGACAGAGGACTAATATCTAAAATACATAAAGAACTCAAGAAACTAGATATCAACAAACCAAATAATCTAATTAAAAACTAAAGTAAGAATCCAATGAGAGAATTTTCAACCTAGAAATCTGAAATGGCTGAGAAACACTAAAAGAAACATTCAATATCCTTAGACATTAGGGAAATGCAAATCAAAACTACTTTGAGATTCCTTATTACACATGTCAGAATGACTAATATCAAAGGCAAAAGTGACAGCTCATGCTGGAGAGGATGTAGAGCCAGGAAAACACTCCTGCATTGTTGCTGCCAAGTATTACAACCACCACTATGGAAATCAGTATGGTGGTGCCTCAGAAAATTGGGAANTGATCTACCTCAACACACAGATACATCATTCCTGGGCACATACTTAAAGAGTGCTCCATCCTGACCCAAGGATACTTTCTCATTCATGTTCATTGCAACTTTATTCATAATAGTCAGAAACTGGAAATGATCTAGATGTCCCTCAAACAAAGAATGGACAAAGAAAATGAGTTATATTTACACAATGGACTATTACTCTTCTATTAAAAACAATGACATTATGAAATTTGCAGGCAAATTGATGGAACTGGAAAAGATCATTCTGAGTAAAGAAATCCATACTCAGAAAGACAAACATGGTATGTACTCACTTATAAGTGGATGTTAGCTATAAAGTAAAGGATAGTCATGCTACAATCCAGAGACCCAGAGAGGCTAAGTAACATGGAGACATCGGGGGGGGGGGCACTTGAATCTCCCTGGAAAGGGGAAAGAGAATAGATTTTTCAGGTGAACCTTTGGTGGGTGGGGGTGGAAACAGGAGGGATCAGGCTGGGGTCAGGGGAAAGAGGAGCAAGAGTACTAGAAAGATAACTGGAATTGGGGTCATTTGGGGAGCACTGCAGAAGCTTAGTGTAGAGGAAACTCCCAGCAATTGATCAGAGTGACCCTAACAAAGTCTCCTAGTAATGGAGGACATGGAGCCTAAACTTCCCATCTTCTATAACAGCACAAGACTCTTAGCAGTAGGACTGGGTCATCAATCCAGCCACAAAACCATTGACCTACAATCTGTCCTGATTTCAAGATCTGTAGAACTTGTGGTAGTGGCCAATCAATGACTGGTCCAACTTGAGGCCCACACCACAAGAGGGAGCCTGTGGTGGTTTGAAAGAAAATGTCCCCCAGTGAGAGTAGCACTACTAAAAGGTGTGGCCTTGTTAGAGTACGAGTGATCTTGTTGGAGGAATTGTGTCACTTTGGAAGTGGGCTTGGAGGACTTATATGTGATCAAGACATGTCCAGTGTCTTAGACAACTTCCTGTTGCCTTGAGTCATGATGTATGACTCTCAGCTACTTTTCCATGTCTGCCTACATGCCACCATGTGGCACCATGATGATAATGAACTAAACCTCTGAATATGGAAGCCATCCCAATTAAATGATTTTCCTTTATAAGAGTTGCTATGGTCATGGTGTCTCTTCATGGAGANAGAAACCCTAAGACAGAAACCAACTGTGACACTGCCTGGATGCAGGACAGCCCAGAGACCCAGGATAGAACCAAACAAGACAGGAGGAAAAAGTGAAAGAAATAATTTCTAATGATATTCTGTTATATTCATCGATGGGTGCCTAGCCCAATTCTCACCATATAGGCATTATCCAGCAACTAGTGGGAGCAGAAAAGGGGAAAGGAGGCTGAGGGGTTTAGGACATCAGGAGAACATGGCCACAGAATCAAACAGGGCTCATAGGGGCTCATAGAAACTGAAGAGAAACACAGATCCTAAAGGTCCGAGCTAGGTCCTCTGCATATATCTTATAGTTGTGTAGCTTGGTGTTCTTGTGGGATTCCCAACAATGGGAGTGGGAGTGTCTCTGACTCTTTTGCCTGCTTTTGGGACCCCATTTCCTTCTACTAGTTTGCCTTGATATGAGGTTTTGTGCCTAGGCCTAGTCTTATTGTATCTTGTTAGGCTATATTCAGTGGCTATCCCTAGGAGGCCCATCTTTTTATTTGAAAGGAAAAGGAGGAGGAATGGAGTAGGAGAAGAGGGAATTTAGGGGCGGGGAGACTGGGAGGAGTGGTGGGAGGGGAAACTCCAACCAGGATGTAATATAAGAGAGGAGAATAAAAGTTTAAAAACAAAGTAAAAGAAGAAAATGATCCATTCTTCAGTTGAAGGGCATCTAGCTTGTTTCCAGGTTCTGGCTATTATGAATAATGCTGCTATGAATGTGGTTGAGCATGTGTCCTTGTGGAAAATGTGATACATATACACAATGGAGTACTACTCAGCAGAGAAAAACAATGACCATACGAAATTTGCAGGCAAATGGATGGAACTAGAAAATATCATCCTGAGTGAGGTAACCCAGAAAGACAAACATGGTATGTACTCACTCATAAATGTATACTAGATGTAAAGCAAAGAATAACCAGACTGCAACCCACAGCTACAGGGAGGAACCTAGGAGGGACGCATGGATCACCTAGCGAGGGAGAAATGAATGAGATCTACATGGGCAGACTGGGGATGGGGGGCAGAAATGGAGGGCAAGGGATGGAGAATGAGAGCATAGGGGAACGGGAGGTTCGAGCTGGAATAGGGAGAGTGGGAGAGCAAGGAAGGAGATAACATGATAAATGAAATCATGGGAATAGGGAGAAACGGAGTGCTGGGGAAGTTCCCGGGAATCCACAAGGATGACCCCACCTTAGACTACTGGAAATAATCGAGAGGGTGTCTGAACTGGCATACTTCGGTGATCACATGGATGAACAACCTAACTCCCATGATAGAGCCCTCATTCAGGGACTGATGGAGGCAGATACCGAGATCCACAGCCAGGCACCATGCCAAGCTCCAGTAGTCCTATCAATGGGAGAGAGAAGGGATTCTATGAGCAAGGGACAACAAGATCATAATGGGAGGGTGTACAGAGATGGCCAGCCAAACTAGTGGAGACACATGTACTATGGACCAATAGATGAGGAAGCCCCATGAGCCCTCATCCAGAGACGGAAGCAGATGCAGAAATCCACAGCTGGGCACCAGGCTAAGTGCAACTAATGAAAGAGAGGAGAGATCCTATGAACAAGGAACATCGAGATCATGAGGGGGAAATATGCAGAGACCGCCAGGCAGGCTGGTGGAAATGCATGAACTGTGGACCAATAGCTGTGGAGCCCAAATG
>LZPO01028011.1:37299-56226 GCA_001675575.1 Neotoma lepida | reverse complement strand
TGTAGCTTCCTCCACTCTCTTTCGATTTCATGTTATAGCTATATGAAAGTGATTGACATGGTCACAGTGATAGTTTCTGGCCACTTGTCTCTCTCTATGGAGGTTTTATTTATTTATTTATTTATTTATTTATTGATTGATTGATTGATTGTATTTCAAGACAGGGCTTTTCTGTGTAGCCCTGGCTGTCCTGGAACTCACTCTGTAGGTCAAATGATCCAACATATTGTGCTATAGAATGTTACTGTCTTGCATATTTATTTGGGATTCATTTAGAAAAGTTTGAAAATAGTGCCACCTTCTTCCTTGATACCTCCTGTAATGGCAGCTTGTAGATACTGAGGAAAAGGAAAATGCCCTTGTGTAGCTAATGTTCTGCTCCCTGGGATCCAGTAACTTCTATTTATAGATTAATCAGCAGTGATGATACAAGAACTGCAAACCGCATGGTACTACTCATTGGTGTCAAAGCACCTATTACAGCATTAAACACAGTATTGTTTAGGGTAAGAATGAGCATCAGGAGAAGTAGTAGAAAGCCAGCAGACAGCCAGAGAACTGGGTGGAGCAGGCCTTGGCTCAGGAAGTAATGAGTTCTGGAGCTTGGATTTTGAATGGAATATTTAATACATTAATGATAAACTGACCGTTTGGTTATCAGAATAAGAGGTTGTAGGAAGCTATGGAATAAAGTAGCTAACAGAGATCATGTTCACCATAACAGGCGTGAATGTTGCCATACTGAACATGAGACAGGGCCAGGTACTGATGGGAATAAAAATGGGACTGAAACCGAGAGTGGAGTTGGTCACACNGAGCGACAGGTGAAAGAATGTGAGCCAGCTGTATTGTGGTGAACCACCTCTGATAATCACTCATCTTCTTTAAGTGCTGGGACCCTGTTTTNTTTATGCTATGAGGCATTTGCATTGGTGCCTAGATTTCTCAAATGAGGAAACATTTCACTTTACAGAGATATTAATTTTTGAAGACTTTTTTTCTGTGTNTGTCACAACTGGTAGATGGTATTGGTACAGAGTGCAATATGTGGGAATGCAGGCACATAATGAGAATAGCACAGGGTGGGAATACCACTAAATGTTATGTAACACACAGGGTGGTTGCTTCTCATCAAATAATTATCTGCTCTAACACATTAGTTGTCTGAATATCAAGAGGCTAATGGGAGAAGCATTCTTAGGCTCTGTCTCCTGTATGTTGGCTTCATATTCCATGTTGACCCATGCTGATCCGTGTTGGAGTACTGCTTCAGATTTTTACTTACTGTCTTATCTTCCCCTCTATTCATATTTTGGCTGACTTCTGAAAACCACACCTGGAAATAATCTTTATGGAGTTCCTGGATGTTTTGAGACTATTATTACTGATAGTTCTGTTTGTAAAACAGATCTTGATTTTTCATATGCAAGTATTTCATGTCTTCCTTGCATNAGGACATATAGTAATGTATAAGCCTAGATCTTTGATCCAGGAGACATCATGATTTCATGTGAGAGCAAGGCATATACATAATTAATTATGATGAAATCAAACTANAGTAGGACCCATAACAGAAGGGCGACCTGGTTGTCAACTTGGATCTTCCTGTTGATAGAGTTCTAGGCAGAAGGGCTTTGTATCTATAATTCTGTGTCTAAGTATATTTGAGCTGGCATCTTTACAGTCTGGTTCCAACATTAACACTTCTTTTTCTACTTCTCTTTTCTAGAATACAAGAATTAAGTCTGTATAGGTTTCTGAGTATAAATTTGCACATTCCAGGATTTCTTTTTGTCTTTCTAGAATGCATCAACAATCCTAGGTACTCATGGGGGATATCATGAGTATTCCCTAATCTCTTTCTTCATTGTCCTCCCTTCATCTTTTTCTCTCTTCCCTTCTGCAAGGTAACACATTTCTTTCATCATCTCATGTCCAGCAGTATCCATTTCATTCACAGCATTTGTGATCTCATTTTCTATCCCTGTCAATTTTACGACACCTTCTTCCCACAGAAAGAGATTTTCCTTTCTAGCTTCTGGTGCCAGAAATAACATTTTCTCTACATCTTTACACAAAATGAAGCCATGGCACTTAAGTAGAACAAGTGAACTGGGAAATAAACTAGGCAGGGTCAGGAAATGCTTTCTAGGGAGTGGGACCCAGGACTCTGAGCAATGTCAACAGACAGAGGACAGAGTATGCACTTATCCCAGGTTGAGAAGGGAATCAGCAATAGCAAAGAACATAAATGTGCTGTTTAGAAAAGCAGCATGCAATACCACAAGAAATATTCATGACCAAGGATTTAGACTTCAGTTTGCATTTAGTGGGTATGCTGGCTAACCTTGACCATCAACTTCTCCCAGGGACACAATTTCTGTCAACATGGTTTGCAATCAGTCTTTATTCCCCAGGAAAAGAAATGCCAGTGTTTGCATATGGCTGTGCAGTTCACATTTTGTTTGGATCAGAATATCCTTAAAGAAACAACAATGTAGGAAGTTAAATGCTTCTTAGAATCAACAGTGATTTTCTGCCATTAGCTGTACAATGGTGTAAAAGTTGCACTGATCCTATAAGCCATAGGGTGTGTCTTTTAAGCTAAGATCACATGTCACAGGGCTGTTGAGAGCTGGATGAGACCATGCTGGGGATGTTCCCTCTGAGTGTATGGTTCCTAAGTGCCACACATCACTTATTGAATGTTATACATCTCATAAAGAGTTCAGTCAGTGCTAGAATTGTAACTATTAATGTAATGGCCCTTGACTATGGGTGAATGGAGAGGAAAAAGAAGATAAGGGGTTAAGAGGAGAGGCAGCACTGACATGTTGGGGATATAATTGTGTTGTAACAGTAAGAAGGAAAGGCCTGCTTATGTCTTGGTGATGAACCTGCAATTTAAATTTATAACTCACTTACTATGAGTCTGTTTACTTGAGCATGGAGTCCGTCTCTTGTAGAATCAGGAGTTAAAANTATTAAAAGTTCCCACCAAGCACTGGAGGAAACAAGTCCTCTGAGACTTGAATTACTGGGATGTCGGAACTAAGCACCTTGACATTTAGCAGATTGACAGCATCCTGGCATTTTCTTGTTTGGAGTTGCCCATCTCAACTGAACCTGCTTCTCTAGTACTTTAGCTGGAGGGGCGAACCCAGTGGAACAAGCACAGCTCATTTGCAAGGTGTTGGCCTGTAATTGGGAAAAAGAAAACAGACACTCTTCTGTGTCCTGGTGGGTGACTTAAGGTCTTTAGGGGAAGTCCTTTCCCCCCAAAACCGATACTTTCTGCAAAGGATTCCAGTGCCGTCATTAATTGCGTCTTCTGAGGGCAGTGTCCAACACAGCTGCAGCCACGTCTCCACTGGCAATCAGGATCCGAGGTAACCCTGTGCTGGGGAAATCACCATCACCCTAAATGCTCTCTGGTATTCCTGACACTGGATTATTTACAAATGAGGAGTTTGNTGAAGTCAGGGATCAAGGAAGAAAAGATGACAGAAACTTCAAATACACATCAGAAGCTGGGAATGTGTGGGTTCAGGGGTGAAGACTTGCCTTTCAGACCACTGAACTTACATTCTGGGAGGAAACAGAGAGGGACTGAACAGAAGAATTCTCTGCAAGAGAATTTAATGAACTTAAAAAAAATAGTACTTGGCAGGAAAGATTAACCAAATGAGCCAGTGAAACTTCATTGAAATCTTTGATCATGTCTCCAATGTTTAGAGGCTTTCTTCCCTAGAGCCCTATGGACAACACATTCCCAGTTGTTTTATTAATTGTAATGAACTCACTCCTACCAAGGTGACTTAGAAAAGCCCTGAGTGCCTTTGGCTTCCCCCTCCCTCCTGAGAATCTAATTTTGCCGAATGAGTTGAGAAGTTGAAACGATATAAAACTTATTCCAGGTTTTCCTCTCGGTGCAAATTATGTTCCTTCTTGTTACGGATGTCTGAAGATAAAAATACCCTTCTACCGCCATCTGTGAAGTCTATCCTATACATTTGAGAGCACATTAGAACAATGCCTTGCACGCTAAATTCGTCTTCCTGAGCCGGGTGGCCTCATCAGTTTCTGATGTCAAGGCAGGGCCATGGTGCCTGTGAATAATGAAGCCTCCCTTATCTAGCACAGATGAATTCAATTTCCTCTCTATTGTAATGTCGTATTTGATTCGCTTACATCTTATTTTTATTTTTAAAGGTTGCTTACTGCTCCTAGCCTTTCCTCTGTCACCACTAACATGAAACATTTTTCAGAATTATCCAGTTCTGGATCTATTTGCCTTGCCAACCTCACTGAATATTGCAGACACGTCAGTGGGGTCCTTAGATTAAAAGTATTTCCAATCTGTGAATGTCGGGCAACCAGGGGATGACCCCTGAAGTTCGACTGATAAATTTATCATCCTGAAAATTTCAGTTTGATCTTGTTTTTCTTTGTTGTTGTTTGTTTTTATGTATACTCAGGCACCACATTTGATCTTCCAATGATTAATCATATCTCATAAGCTGAAATTCATGATGGATGAGATACTGCATGGCCCAAGCTTGAACTCAGCTGTAGTAGCAGAGTATTTTGTGAGAATAAATCTCCTGTTTTTGACGCTTCCCTTTTTATAAAAACAAGACAACATTCCCACATTATATTTACCTAATGGATGAGACTCAGTCTATTAGGTGAGATATAAAATAAATTAAATTCTGTGGCAGGTGAACAGCTTGAGGGCACTGTGGTTTGCAGCAGTTAATATTCTCTCAGACCACTGCCTGAGTTTAGCAGAGTTAGCTTCAAAATTAGCTTTACAGGCCACCTGCAGGCTTCTCTTTTGCTTTCCTAATCAAAACTGCAATCCTGGGTAATTTAGCAAAATATTAAGTAAATGATTGCTTCAGAATATTTCAGAGTTAGGAACACAAATTTTCTTCTTTTTACCTAATTGCCAGTGTTAAGAAGCAGCGAGCTTCCAACCTCGAAATCTTAGTTTTGGGTGAGCNCCGTTACTTTTCATTCTGGACAATTAAATTGCTTCTGCAGATGGATGTAACAGAATCCTTAGCTAAATGGCAGTGGGAAGAGGATCTAATGGAAGGGTGTGCACAGCACGGCTCAGGATCAAGATGAAAACAGTGTTGGAGGTCTGGTGCTTTGGCTTGTAACTGTGTACTCATGAATATGAGCTCCTTTGGGGGGCAAGTGGTTTTGCTCATGCATCCAAGTTGACTCTTTCTGAAACATAGCACCAATGAGGAGACTGAGGACCTTGTGTGGGTGAGCCTCATGTTGGGAGTTTTGAATGGGGGGGTTTCCTAATTAGACACAGGAAGCTTAATGTTGGCAGTTTCTGCAAGAAACGAGTGTATAGTGGTAACAATGGTAGTAGCAGGGTGTGTGTGAGCAGGTACTGAGCTTGGCATCTGCACATGGAAATCAGCAGTCTATGTTTGGATGAAGCTGTTCTGGAACACAGAGGTTGGCTTTGTTGATGGCTTCATTTATCCTTCCGTATTTTCTCTAGGATGCTGGGGGATTTTGTTATTACCTCCTATTGTCCCTTCCTAGTTATGAGGTTATTATTGCCTTTTAAAGTTCCTTAATGGTCATTTTAAATCACACTCTTGAGTTAATGATGTCAAAATGATGTAAAGNCCTTCCAACTCAAGCCCTGAAATTAAAGTGTTGGAGGTAATACCACGCTGTCATGATCTTACCCTGACTCCATTTTGTGTTTGCTCAGGTATCTTTTCAGTGCCCTGACCCATAACTATATCTGCCTTACATTTTGGGTTTCCCATGACTCTGACTATGACCCACGGGTATAACCAAGATAACTGCAGAATATATAACCAAAACAATTGCCTGGCAAGGCCAGTATGGTCTGGGACCAGAGCTTTGGGGGAGCTGTGACTTTGGATCCTAGGAACTCAACTATTCTCCCATAAAGGGTCATCAGTTCCAAGGTTATTGTGTGATTGGTTTCTGACATACTAGACATACCCTATGTTCCTTTTATATGATACTGCTTGATTAGCTTTCTGCTGACCTGTTGTCCCACTGTATTGTAGTTGCCCCTGACCTTGGCCAATGTTCCTCCTGCAAACATTATATAAGAGGCTGTTCTTCTTAATAACCTTGCTTGGCATGAGCCATCAGCTTGTGCAAGACCTCTTTATCCAGGCTTTCCTATCTTCTTTATTTCCTCTACCCTGGTCCTCTCTCTCTCAGGAACCTGTCACTGAAGACCGACCTGCTGGTCCAGGTCGGTTATCAATATTTCTGAAGCTTTTGCTGAGATGTTAACATTCTTTCTCTCAGGATCTGTAAGATCAGGGTTGGGGTGCGGTGTTNAAAAACTGTAAAATTGGCAGTAGAGAAAAAGTCTGCTTAATACTTGCAACAGAAAAGGTTGATAGTTACAGCTCTGTGTGCCAGGAATCTCAGTCCTTTACTACCATGTGCTCTGTACACAATTTGGGTTCAATTCTTGTTTAGAGAAATGAAGTAAAAAGAAACTCTCTCTCTCTCTCTCTCTCTTTCTCTCTCTCTCTCTCTCTCTCTATATATATATATATATATATATATGAGAAAATTGTTAATAAAGATGTGAAGTATAAAGGTTAATTTTTGGTAAAACGGGGTAAAAAGAAAATAAAATATTTTGGATAAAGAAGGATTTTGTTTGACCAAATGAGATTTTCTCCCTAANTAACAGATCAAGACAAAACCTCAAAAGCTTAAAGCTAAGGCACAGAAGGCCTGAGTGAGTTAGTTATGCATGGCTCATAAAGAGTGGGACTTAAGGATGGTGTAGTTTGAGGATTAAGATTTATCAATTCCTAGGGTTATAATGATCTACTCATGGTGACATAAACTGACTTAAAGATGTCTGTCTAATCACTTATGCTTTGCTAACTTTGTTAAGTTTTAACCATTTGGAAGAACTGAGTCATAACAAAGCTATAGTAAAGATTAATTGTACACCTTTTTATTCTTACAAATGTCTCCTTATGAAAAGGAATATTACTACTCTCTTCTGTAATTATATTCTTTGTGATAAAATGAGCTACTTAATATAAAAGATCTGTTAAATTAATTTAGATCTTGTACAAGTACACTATAAAAAGGATCATGAAAANGAGGTTCCCAGTTTCTCCAGGGAATGTATTTATGGTTTAAAGTTTATTTTGGTACCAAAAGAACTTAAGTTAAAAAACTGTNATTTTTAAGACTCAAAATCTTAACAGGGATAAATTACCTTAATTTATAAAATCCTAATTTTATGAAAGTTACTAACTGGTTATAAACTGCTAANAAAGATAATTAAGACATAAAAGCTAATGATCAGTCACTTTATAAATGATTAAATGACTTAATAATATACCTAGAATTTTGTTTTTAGTCATGTGCAATACAAATATAATTCATTTAAAGAGAAAAGATTGGATGTAAAGACCAATTTATACCTCCTTTACATAGTCTTCTATATGTTGTCAAAGTTAAGCCTAAAACAAATAATTCAAAACAAGTTTAATGTAAGCTTAAAAATTGTTTAATATAAAATAATACTCAAAATCGGGTGTATTTTAAAGAAATTGATTATGGAAAATTAGATGCTTGAGTAAAATGTGTTCAATTTACAATGTAGTTATATGGCAAGGCATCCCCAGGCTCAGACAGTACCTTTCCTCTTGGATGGGATACAGACTCCATCAGAGTAAATTGCATGCCTCTTTATAAGATAAGGACAGAGAAATAAGACTTGCCAGAAGTCTGCTGCTCCTGTCTCTGGCTGTGTAGGTCGGACCAACTCCAGCTGTGTAGGCTGGACCAGGAAAACCTCCTCCTCATCTATAAAAGATGAATTACTCCTCACGTTTCACGTGACAGGGGAATGGATTCTCTCACCCACTGGAGGATCTGAGAGTCTGCACCCACATCCTCAATGTCTGAAGCAACAAAGAGGGAAACAGCAATTACTCTGCACTCAATGTCTCCTGAACTGACATGTGAGGATGCTGTGAACTGGGGAACCTTGTACCNAAGTCTGCTATCTGACAGGGANGGGACTTCCACACTAGCTCAATTGGCCTTGCCCTTTACCCTGGCTTCCAATTCTCCTCCTCTTAGAAAAACCCAATCTTAAGACTGAGAGGTAATTACCTGATTCTGTAAAATGTTCTCAAGAGAGTTTTAAATAATGNAAGACAGAGACTCAGTCACAAGGCCAGTCAGCACACCAGGCTAACCTATAGACACCCATTTAAACACTAAGTGACAGGTGCTATTCTTTACACCCAGGTAAAGAAAGCAACATTGCCCGAGAAGGAGGAAACTAGACAGTGAAAATCCACCCAAACCAGCATGACCTTCCAGAGACTTCCAGGGATGACAAGCACTCCTGTCCTCCCCGGCTACAAACCTGGGAGCCAGCAGGCCTANGCACAATAAAAACATGAAGGCAAATAAATACCATATAGCACATTTAAGACATGTAGATAATTCAGAAAGTATTGCTATTGAGACGCCAGAAAGACATAGTACAAAGAGCTGAAAGATAATGAGCGACAATTTGTTATTACATGCCCAGTCTAAGGAACTCAACACAGGACATTTGGAGACAGGGATCATGATGCCCCTTCCTCCCTTTGTACTCATGGTAATGTTATCCACAATGCTTCAAAACAACCAAGGAGCCAGAAGGCCTGGTTTTCTCACCAGTAAAAAAGGAGGAAGCTTAAGAGAATGACATAAGATAATTGTCAGACTGAAAGATTATTCTGGGAGGAGTCTAGCTTATACAGTCCTCAGAATATTCCTTCTTGGCAAGTAACTTTCTTCTGGTAATTTCTGAACTCCACAAGGCCACTACACTGTTAGCAAGCCCATGAGTGGGCACCACAGCACAAGGTGGTGCCTGGGAGGCAGAAGGGAGTCAATGCTGCTAGCTTCCTTTCAGGACTGCTCTATCTGTGATGGACATACAAATTTACATATAAGCCCTGTGCTGTGGCCAGAGGTCAGTGCTCTTCCACCAAGGAAGTCAAGGAAAGCAAACTTGTCTTAAGTTGGTCTTTCACAGAAGGCTAATGGAACAACAACAAAATCACCATAGGAACTTGTCCTACTCAAATGAGCTCGGGGTGGGAAACTTTATGGGTAGATTTAAATGCTTTGCTGGATCCGAATATTCACATATATGCTAATTGAGGAGGTGGTAATTTCTCAGCCAAATTCCCACTCCAACTAGGATATTCGCACTGTTTGAAACACTGAAGAGACTATGATATGCTAATAGCTTTAAATTGTTTCACATTCAGATTTCTAGGTGTTTTGGGAAGCTAAAGATGCTTTACAGTAATTGGTCTCTTTTGTAAATGCGGCCTTAAGTACCACTTCATGTGTTGAACAGCCACGTTTACATCCAGGAGTGATGGGCTCCAGGCCTGGTTATCTAGTCTACCTTAAATAGACATGGCTGTCTGCCATCTTGCTGGGGGAATCTTCCCTGGTGNGTTACTTAGCTGCTTAGTAAGTTTTAACTTGGCCTTTTTTTGAAGAGTTTTATTTAAAAGCTATTATGAAAAGGACCATTAATGCTCAAGAAGTGAAGATTTGATCTTGGATGAAAAGGGTGTAGAGATGCAGTAAGCCATTAATACTTAGAGACTTGAGCNAAAGAATGCTCTCAAACACGAATGACTCCAATACTGTGAGCTGTGCTTGGTTTAAGTAAAATATACATATACATTATATGTATATTTGTATATACATATACTGGATTAAAGACAAACAGACTCAGAGTGTTTTACTGACTTCTTAGAAAACCTGTGAATTAGTTGGTGAGTCAAATTTATACAAAGATTCTTAAGAAAAAAACACTTTCTGTTCTCAAACAACAACAGTAGAAGTGAAATAAAAGTAAATGGAAACACAGCACAGAAAACCAATCTCCAAAAGTCAGAACTTTAAAGTTTCAGGTTAAGAAGGAAGACAGGTAAGAACCCCTGGCCCCNGTCCTTCTGATGTCTTCTCTTTTTCCTGCCCTGACTGAGAAGACAATCCAGCCACAAGGGCCTTGGAGTTTGACATGTGTCAGATCAGACATGGGCAGCTAGACAGACACACCTTCAGTGTGCACTCACTAGTCCCCTGGTGTGCATTGGCAGCTGAATGATCATACCTGTCAGGTCTCAACTAGTCAGTAGACTTTGCTGCTATGTCCAACAGTGCCTGTTCAAAACAATGTGCAATAGTTTGCTGGGGTCACCATAATAAAGTACCTCAAACAGAGTAACTTAGCAGGAGTTTATCTCATCATAATTCCAGAAGCCAGAAATCCAATATCAAGTGTTGATGGAGTTGGTTCACCCTGAGCCCTCTCTTCCAGGTTGGCAAATGCCTACCTTTTCCTCTGTATTCCCTGGGTCTGCTGTCTGTGTGTATCTATATATTCCTTTCTTCTTCCTGAAAGAACACCAGTCACATTAGATTTGGGCCACTCTAGTTGTCTAAAAGTTACCCCAACAAAGGCCCTATCTCTAAATAGAGTCAGATTCTGAGTCCCAAGCTTTAAGATTGAGCACATGAATTTAGAGTGTTATAATTCAGCTTATAGCAAAGTGGTTTGGACAAACATCCATGACGTAATTTTTTCCCCCTAAAATTAGTGATTGGTTAATAAGATATCAGTACTACTTAGAGAAGAATATTGTAGGATTTTAAAACACTCTTCTATTCCCAGACTAATCAAAATAGATTTTAGGAATGTTGGTCAAACAATAAAGTTCTGATGAATATTCAATAAAATAATAGTTGTTGAATAAAATCATTAAAAAAAACCTCAAAATGTGGAATTTTTTTTTTGAGTCAAAAAGGCAAGTCATCATTTTATATATTCATGAAATGAGAAAAGTATGCTGAACTGGGATATACCAGTTCTGAGGAAGCTGAATATTTCCCAAAGTGCCAGTAACTGTTGTGAGCACTATTTCGTCACAAGCCCTTATCCCTTAAACCATGGATCTCATGCTTTTTTTTCTTAGTTGGACAGTTATGGATGATAAATAATTAATAAATGCAGTCACAGACCAAAGTAAAAAAAATCTGAGTTTTGAAAGAGACTTTAAACGAGAGACTAACATTATACGCATTTTCAAAAGTACTATTTTTCTTGATTTTTTTTTGGCAGGGGGAGGAAGGGGCACCAGGATTGGTCCCAAACTTCATGGTATGGATGGATATGTTGCCCAACACGACCAATAGGGCACTTTAAACCTCAAAGTCATTTTGAGCATCTTTATGCACAGTGCTCTGCTAGAGGCAAGCTTGAGTTTGGGGATTCAAACAGAAGCTGGAGGAGGCTGGGTTTGCTGCTAACTGGATTCTGCATTTTTGCCAGTACCAAAGGAGGAAAGGAGACAGATTCTGAAAGGCTAATGTCTAGATCCTCTCTAGACTTACAAACACGAGGAAAAGCTTGAATTAAGAAAGAAAGAGGCTTACTGGGAATAAAATATTGTTCTCACTTTACCTTTTGAGAGACAATGCAAGGCAAAGCCAACACAAAATGTATTGTTAACATCAGAGGCACAATTTCATTATTTTAATAAAATATACTATGTTCAGGTTTTATCTCAATAACAATTGCTGACATCAAACCATAAAAATAAGATATTTATTGAAACCCTTTGAATACGGATATATAATTGATTTGATTTTGTTTTCTGATTCAATTAATTCAAGTGTGTGTGTGTGTGTGTGTGTGTGTGTGTGTGTGTGTGTATCCCAAGTAGTAATAATTATACTTGTGGCCACCCACAACAGTGTTTGATATTAAATAAAAATGTGCCTTTAAAACAATGTGCACATATTTCCCAAATACCTCATTTTTTATCTTTCTGAGTGTCNTGGAGGAATACATCTGTGATGTTGGTTGTCGCTAATACAGGAACATGGCTGCTGTTGGGCTTGTACACAAAGCTTCTCGCCTACTGATTTCAGAATGCTTTCCAGCCTCATGAACACTTGTTCCACGTGTTCTTGCTTTACAGACAGGTAAAGGGAAGCAGGCAGTTTAAGCATGACTTCAAACAAATGTCCCCAGCATCTGAGAATACTCTCAGTGTGTTCTCAGGACAGAGGATTCTTCCCAGACCCCTGGCTTCCTATGCTAACACCCTTGCCAGGCTTTTATTCATGGGACCGAATGAACTATCCCAGATACAATGTTTACTGTACAATGTAAGGCAGAGTGGAAACACAGTTATGTCAATACCATTTATGAAGAACAAATTAAAAAAAAAAAGACCTCCTTTGTCAAATCAATAGCAAGAGAGTAAAACATCAAGATGAATGAGAGTAGGTAACCAGGATGACTAATGAGTGGAGTTTCGCCTGGCCTGTTTGAGTGAGTGAGCAGGGGTGACAATTACTTTCTGAGTGCATGTTTTTACCTGGTGAGTTGGGTCTACACAGCCTGATGACAGGATGAGAGGATAAATTGTCAAGACGTAAAATAAAAATGTTTACCCACACATTTATTATCCCTTGATCTAATATGGAGCTCAAAGCAGGAGTCCAGTGCTCAGCGGCCCGGCTCTCAGTTTGTGCATAGTTTTGGAAGCGTCNGCAAAGCGTGAAATGCTTTTTCTCACTTTTCTGCTCCAATGATTTGGAGCTGCTCTCGAGGGACCGATTTCTCTAATGGCAAGGTCTAATCCAATTGTGTGCTCACTCAGTTGAGAAAGAAAGGGGGAGGGGAACGGTGCCCTGGGTGGCCTGTTTCAGGCTAGAGGGTTGGAGGGTCTTTTCTGGGGAATAAAGAGACCAAGCATGCACTGCTTCTCCCCATCTTTCTTACTCATGTAACTCAGGTGGAACCCCCATTGTGCAAGAATTACATACATCTTGTCTGATTTTAAGATGAGAGTAACAGCTCCTCTTTTCCCAGATTCTACTTTTTAATCCCTGTTATTTTGCCCTTCAGGGAACGTCACATATCAGTTCACCAAGTTTTTCAACTTACTACGTAGGGCCAGTTACCATACAATTCACTGCATGGTGTTTGTGGTTTCTAAAGTCAGCATAGATGCCCAGTGCACGCTGTTCTCTTTTTGCCATTCAGAGAAGCCTAAACTGGAACTCTACAGCCAAGGCCAAGCTGTATGGCTCAGTTTGCATTGTTCATTTTTGGTAGTGTTCTCAAGATATTTTGACAAGTTATGAATGCATTTTGGAGCTACTGTGTTCTTATTAATGCCACAATTGGGCAATCATGTAGAGTCTCCCATGTGAGTTGTGTGTGGTGATGACAGACATGGCCTGTATTGATATGTCTTATCTTCTATTTCCTGCCATGACAATTTCATTTGTACACTAGGCGGGAGGGCACAATGAAGGACTCATGCGGGAGGCAGAGACAGGAGGATGAAGAGTTGAGTCCCTGTCTCAACAAACAGAGCCAAACAAAACCCTAGTGCTCCGGAGGCCTTGTCTGGTTTCCAATGGGAACAACAGAAGCACAGAAACTAGGGAGGGAAACGGCTGTAACAGTTGTCTTTATGGACGGCTGTGAGGCTGCAAGAGATGAAGTCACAAAACAAACTGGAATCAAGGCCAGGTCTGGAACTTGACTCTGCCATTTCAGTTTTGACACAGGCCTTTTCTGTCAGGCACTGTGCCTGCCCACTGCTGTGTTTGTGGAAGTGAGTGCAGTAGACCCTGACCTGGAGGAATTGAAGTTCACTGGGCTCCTTTCTTACTACTGGGTGCATGGACCAGAAACACAGTCATGCTTCAGAGCAGTGTTTAAAAAAATATAAATCTCTGCCTTACAGCTTTGAATTTTAGACTGTTCTATCTTTAAGTTATCAAAGTAAGCAGTCTAATAACCTTTAAAGAACACCATTTTTATGTTTTATTTATTTATTTATTTTGTTTTTTGAAACAGGGTTTCTCCATATAGCTTTGGAACCTGTCCTGGATCTCACTCTGTAGACNAGGCTGCTCTTGCCCTCATAGTGACCCACCTGCCTCTGTCTCCAGAATGCTGGGATTAAAGGCATGTACCACCACNGCCCAGGGAAAAGCTGTTTTTAAAAAGAAAACATTTGACAGGTATGGTGGTACACACCTTTAATCCTAGCACTTGGAAGGCAGATGTGTATCTCCAAGTGTGATGTCAACCTGGCCTACACAGAGTTCTGGGCCAGCCTTGGTTACGTAATGATACCTTGTCTTATAANCAGAATGAAAAAAAAGTCAGAAAGTAAGAGAGAAAGAGAGAGAGAAAGAACAAAAGAAAGAAAGAAACAAGGAAAACATTTATTTGTTTTTAATTACCATGCATGTCATTNANCTTCACGCTGCTCACTGTCCTCCCTTGTTCCAGGTAGCTTTCTTTCTTTCCCCTAAATAGCTCATTTCTACTTTCATGTTAGGTATCTTAAATCTACGTTCTGTATGCTAGAGAAAACAAGTAGCATTTGTCTTTCTGGTACTGGATTGTCTTGTTTAAAATGGTCATTACATTGTCACCAATTTCCTGAATGAAAAATTTTTGTTGCTCTTTATGGTTAAATAAAGTTTTTATTTAACATATGTGCTCATCACCTTGTCATGGTTGTGATCAAAATATCTGCCAAGAAACAACTTAAGAGCCGAATTATTGACTTTGGCTCACAGTTTTTTTCAGGTTCAGCCCATCATGGCAAGCGTATGTACCTCTGTGTGTGTGCATGTGTATATCGTGTGTGTGTATATACAGAAGCTCATGGCAGACCAGGAGGTAGGCACAGGAGAATGCCGGTGTTCACAGAAGCTCATGGCAGACCAGGAAGTAGGCACAGGAGAATGCCAGTGTTCTGTCACCTGTCTCCTTCCTTCTCTTTTATGCTGCCAGGTTTTTTAGCTAATGAGATGGTTTTGCCATGTTTAGGATGAATCTTTCCCTTCAGTTGATCTGAAAATGTTCTTTACACACACACACACACACACACACACACACACACTTCCCCATTTCCTAGGTAATTCAGTCATGTTGGCAATGAAATATATATTTCCTCCAGGCATGGTGGCACAGGGTTTTAATCCCAGCATTCAGGAGGCAGAGGCAGGTAGATCTCTGTGAGTTCAAAGCTATCCTGGTCTACAAAGCCAGTTTCAGGATAGTCAGGGCTGTTACACAGAAAACTCTGTCTCAAAAAACAATATATATGCATATACTTATGCATATATATGTACGTGTGTGTGTCTGTGTGTATTAAGATATAATATATCTAGCTCACATTTTCTATAGCCATTATCTGTTGGTGGGCATATAGCATTCTCTTTCTTGGCTATTATGAACACCACTNTAAACATGGATGTACAAGTGTCTCTGTGGTGTGCTGACTTAGGTTGACTTAGGTTTCCTTTGGCATATGTCCAGAGGTAGTCTAACTGGATACTATGGTAGTTCTAATTTTAGTGTTTTAGCAAGTTTCATAATAATGAAACTCTTTGCTATGAATTTATGTTCCCACCATTAGTATATCAGGGCTCCTTTTCCTTTTCATCTACACCAGCATTGAGTGCTGTCTCTTGATGATAGAATTTAAGTCTAGACTATGAAGTTTAGGACCAGAACAATCCAGCTAATCAACAGTCAGAAGGAAGCATACCTTAATGTACCTTCACAAATGTGCACGTCTTTCCATCTGTCTAGAATTTTCTGGTTTTTAGAAATCTCTTTTTAGTACCTTCCTTTGTGCTATGCCCACCCTGCTTTTATTCTTCTCTGGTATTGATAGACCAAGAAGGAAACTCCAGGAACTCACAACTACCATGTTGGCCTTTAAAATGATGTATCTTAATTATTCATGTTATCATTAAATATTCAGAAATAGTAACATTTTGTCAGAATACTAAACATGTCTCAAAAACACACTTGAACAGAACACAGAGAGATGTATTTATAATTTTCATTAGCAATGAATTAGTAAATAGTAATTATTACGCCTTCTCCTGAGGGGGTTCCACTGGGCATTCCAAGCTGGATTCTAACTGGCTTGTTGCTTGAAAAGTATGTATACACCTGTACACACAGAGGAAGAGAAATGGGGAAAGAAGGAGGGAAAGAGGCAAGGGGAGAAGGAGAGACCTTGAATGGTGGGAGATGCTCGCTCCCAGGTCTGCAGGAGAGGGGCATCATCAAGAAGGCAGAGATGGGGTAGTTTTGTCAGAAGAACTCAGAAACTCTGACAGAGCTGCAATGTCCTTCACAGGTGAGCTAATACTGTCTTCACTGAGATTGCGCCTTCAGAGGTACAAGCAGCCTCTGAAATAGAGGCTTAGAACAAGTAACCCTGGACCTCCCCTTTTATTACTGGACAAATAATGGAAATAAACATTTTGGAAAAGACTGGGNAAAGGAAGGACTTACGGACCTTTGGCCACACCATAGCCTCTAGTCTCCTGAACTGTAATGTGTGATGTCAGAAAGGAATGAAGACCTCAATAAGGAGTGGGGAACAGAACCAGTCTTGGGAAATCATATATTCTGGGTCTTGGTAGGTCAGAAAAGAGACAGATGCTTGCTCCTAAATGACTGNATAGTGGTTATTTTAATTGACAGCTTGATANAATTGAGAATCACCAAGGAAGGCATCTCAAAGACAGACAGATATGAAGTTGACTTATGGGCATGTCTGTAGTATTGTCTTGATTACATTAACTGGTTTGGGATGACTCAGCCTAATAATGGGTGGTGTCATTCCCTGTGCTGGGTCCTTAACTGTATAGAAAAAAAGAAAATTATCTGAGCACAAGCATGCATGCATTAATTCATTGCTTTCTGGTCTTGATTGTGTATGTAATTTGACCAGTTCTACTGTTCTGACATCTCTGCCATGATNGACTATAATCTGGAACCCTGAGCCAAATAAACCCTTTCTCCCTTAAGTAACTTTTGTCAGGGTGTTTTGTTACAGTAACAGAAAAGAAACCAAGACAGTGACCTAAACTGGTAGAGGGCATGGATATAGGAAAAAGTTACTGTAACCTAAGATCTTTCTCTTCCAAGTCAGGGCTTCTCAGGATCCAGGATCAGGCTGAAGGGTCCACCATTTCCAGTGCAAAAGCTTCAAGGGCAAGTACTGAGCCTGGGCCTAGTTGCTCCATAACACCCATGCTTGATTGTGGTAATTTACAGGTGACTACGAGCCAACCGAGACAGAGCCTGAACAGAAAGGTGTTTGATCAGTGGAGGTGCCCTCTAGACCAGCAATTTTCAAAGTATGTCACATGATAGAGACCTGGGATGGTAAGTGCTGTGGAGCNCNAGGGAATGAAAATGGACCCCAGTTACTGTGGGAGAAACTCAGAAGGGTACCTCCCGGGATCTCAGAGAGTGAGTGGATATAGCTTTAATGTGCATAGCAGTGTCTCCTGTGAACTGATGGAAGTAGAGATTATGGACACTTCTAGGAAGCGGAGCAGTGCTAGAGGTAGGATGTAGGGCAGGAACCCNTTGATCTTACCGTGCTCTATTTTGCCTTTCTCTGTGAAATCCAAACAGTACACAAAGCTTAACTCATGCTTTGAAAAGGACCAGAAATAGCTCCCCACCATGTTCCTGTTGCCTGTACTCTTCCAAGCATAAGTAGGGAGAATCAGGGGCTCAACTCATGCTTTAAAAAGGACCAGAAATGGCTTCCCACCGTGTTCCTGTTGCCTATAGTCTTCCAAGCATAAGTGGAGAGAACTAGGGGTTCCTGTAGGTGGAACTGGGAAATGGAATAGACATGAGAAGCTGTGTTCTAAATGACTGTAGATTTCAAAAGCAATATTGGAAATCCACCTCAGCCTAACCCTTTCCTCAGGAAAGTTCTGGCNTCACTTGGCACTGAACCCTTATGCAGGCAGCCCCAGGTAGAGGGCGACTGAAAGGTTGACTTTAGGTTAAACCACTCTGTAGCTATAAAGAGCCTACCTGGTGTTGTATCCCTAGGACAAATGGTCTCCCTGTGTCCTCTTGAGCTCCCATGTCTTAGTCCAGCTGTTGGGAGTCCCTCTCACTGCAGAAGCCTTTGTATATATGGCTTATAAAGAGCCCACACGGCTGCGCAGGCTAGGTCTGTGCACTGAATCAGCTATCAGTAAAGAATTCTTAAATTTGACTTTCACACTGTGTTTTAAATTATTAAAGGAAATACAAAAGCTCTAAAAGTAACACCAGAATTCTAACTCAAAGTTAAGAAGAGCACTTGAGTAAAACTACCATAGCCCTTGGAGAGAGCANCNTGGGGNGAGGAGGGGAGGAAGCTGCATTTTAGACTTTGACAAAGCAAAGAGAAATTTCTTTCCCTTTCTTCATTTTTAGAGAATGTGGTACTGTATTTTATTTCATTGCATCCTTGCTCTTTTTCTCTCTTGCAGTGTATATCTCTGTTCTTGTGCATGTGTGAGTCTGTATGTGATTGAGTGTGTGTGTGTGTATGTGTGTGTGAGTGTGTGTATATGTGTGTGAGAGTGTGTGTGTGTGTGTGTGTGAAAGAGAGGGAAAGGACAGTGTGTATGGAGGCCAGAGGTCAACTTCAGGTGTCATTCCTAAGAAACCATCCACCTCGATTTTTGACATTATTTTCCTCTAGTCCTTGGAAGTGTTTCTTGTCGCTCTATGTCCAGGTTGCTTTCATGACAGTGTCTTAGGAGTGCTAACCCTTCCATTGGGCTTACTGATGGGGACTATTTGATATCCTTTCTCTCTCTGTTCATGTATACATCTTTTCTATCTTCACAGGAACCTGGGGCTCAGTAAATTAGGCCAAATTGGCTGGCTAGTGAGCCTCAGGGATCCACTTGTCTCCACCACCCTAGTGCTGCCACACCAAGCTTTTTACAAGGGTTCTGGGAACAGAACTTGGGTTCACATATTTGTGC
>LZPO01028011.1:15822-25977 GCA_001675575.1 Neotoma lepida | reverse complement strand
GCAAAGCCGCTCTCTACAGCAGTTCCAGGGCTCCATGTTGGTGAATCTGTGCTCTCCAGGTACTCCAGGGCTCCATGTTGGTAAAGCCCACTGGAAATCCTCAGGAGATGAGACATGGAGAGGAACNGAGTGTGAGCACATAGATTTCCCCATAAAATTCATAGCACACAGTTGCCTGATAAGGAGTATTGTCATTGTCACGGGCTTTGTCCCCGATTCGGGCTTGTTAGACTTGTCAATGGTTGCTTCATCTCCCTATCTCACAACCGAGTCCTCTGTAATTTCCTTTCTCTTTCTGCAAAGGTTAGCACCCTCCTGTTTAGGTGGCTGCTGTCTCCATGTATGGTAACAAAAGCATTTGAAAGCTGCTTTATAGGAAAGTTTCCTCCTTTTGCGTTCCAGTTGGAGAGGGCTGCTTCTTTTGTGCGCTCCTAGCCCTTTCATGTTAACAGTGAGAGCACCTCCCTCTGCAACCACCTCCATGTCCCATCCCCTGCGCTTACCACNGTGTCTCAAAGCANTAAGCTTTACTATTTTACTCTGGCTTTGTGCTCTGTCTTCAGAGTGGAGTGTGAAGCATTTCTTTGGGGTTGGAAATAATGATTTATTTGATGAAGGCCATTACACGAAAGCCAGTTTATGAAATATTCAGAATGTGAGTGTATGTTGATAGGTGGTCCTCAGCTTGCTTTAAAAAAANTAAAGTAACTATACTTGTGATCTAAATACAGTATAACATAGAAAATTTAGGTTAGAAATTAGAGCAATATTGTTATATTCTCATCCTCATGTCNTCTAGCACACAATATAAAGTTGAAATTGAAATAAAAGCAGCCTCTCAGAAAGACTGNCTGGCAACTTGCTGTAGCATAGTTTGTTGCTTCTGAAAGTGGCTGGGAGGGTTGCTCACNGATTCCGTATGCCTGAGCTAGCTGTCTATTTCTTAGAGTCTAAATCCAGTGTTGAGGCCTTAGAATAGGGAGAGGGCAGGGCACCTTCATTGTGCAGGGTGCTGTTTACNAGGCACCTGAGCAGTGAGAGTAGGCCCATGGCATACCACACCAGCTCTCAGACCTGCAATGACACTCAGAGCATGGAATAAGCTAACCATCTACCTATCCTGTTTATCAGCAGTTTCTTGGTACCATAATTTATAGTCAAGCATCCCATGGAGAGCCAGCTGGTTGTGATATTTCCTAGGGCAAAGGTGTTCTAGCCAATANGGATGTGATTCAGTTGAAGGAAGATTGAGGCAAGGGTGGGGTTTGTAGAGGCAAAGTCTCTCAGCAGAGTGTTGCAGTCAGAATCGTGGGTGGTCATTTTGAGACATCCTCCTCTCCTACCCTGCGCCTCTGCTCTCTCTCCATACGAGTGAATCAGTAGCACATTTCTACTCCCTGCTCCACGCCTGTGAGTCCCTCAGAAGGCCCCTTAAATCGGAGCCTTCCTTAACTCTCCCCAGCGTCAGGACATTGCTTAAGACCTGGTCTCTTGAATCCCCCCTGCTGTAAGGGACTGCCCGTCCTCATACCTTTACTCCTATTCTTGTCTAACTTATCTCATGATCAGTTCCCTATTATTTTCCTCAACTAGTCTATANTTATACTATGTTTATACTAAAACGTCTTTCAACAGTGTCCCTCAATCAGAGAACAGAATATACCTTCTGCATTCAGGCTATGTGCAGCTAGACCCACACAGCTTTCACAGTCTGCTCTCTACTGTTTGATTTCAANACATGCACTCCTCCCAAATTTGCATATTGGATTTAATCCCCAAGGTGACAGTTTAAAGATGTCTGGCCCTTAGGAGCCAATGAGGCTGTAAGGGCTGTTACACCTTCACGGGTGACACTGCACACCAGGAAACCGTTCAGCCTAACAGTCAGATGGCAGCCATANCCTGGCTTGAACCCTCACTGGTTCTGCAGTTTGGGGTAGCTACGGATTGCCTCATGTCATGTCCTTACAAAAGAGTACAATGACAGTCTGGAGGCAGGATATGCTGAGTTGGACTAACTGCTTTCACATACGTAGAATGTATCAATCAGGGCTCAGTGGATACACTGGATGCCGAGTAAATGTTAGCTCTTTAAAACATGCGACAGTTAGCGACAGTTAGCACCGTCCTCAGAAAACTGTTTAACTTCCTTTGAGACTAACATCAACCAGATAATGGAGTGGTGTGTGTGTGTGTGTGTGTATGTGTGTGTGTGTGTGTGTGTGTGCGCGCGCGCGCGCGCGCGTGTGCACGCGTGAGGGAGCACTCAGGCACGTGGGCATTCATATGCATGGGTGATTAAGGAAATGTGATAAAAAGTGTTCGGAAAATAGAGCCTGCTCTAGAAAGGCAAGTCTCGTTCATTAGTTTGCGCTAGGTGCAGGGTAATGGAGGGGACCAACTGTAACTGCTCTCCTAGTATCCACAGAGACAATGAAATAAGTAATTACAGGACACTATACTTCTCCCTGGGTAGGAGAAAGGGAACCAGTCATATATTTGGAAGGAGCACCCACAGAGGGCAGGGAAGGTGATGGTCAGAGAAGGCTTCATCTAAGATTCTTGTGCGTGCAGATACTGGGGAAAGAATGTGTTTGGCTCCTTTGAGCATCACAATAAAGTTCAGTGTGGCTGGCCTGAGAGCGTGGGCAAGGCAGTAGCAGGGAGACGAGTGGTGAGACCTGACTTCAGTGTGCATAAATATAAAACATAAAATGTGGTTTTTCAAACAGGAGAAAACAGTCTCGTTTTTGTTCTATTATTTTTTTCCCTGTTTCTTATTACGGTCTATTTCTTAATTTGTTTTTTAATGTTGTACTCTCCTGGACACAGGCGTGCACTTTGGAGACAATCGGTGTCCTTCATGGTATTAGGTGTCTTGTTCTGTAAGTGGCCCACACAAGNTGTTCTTATTTTCTTTCTATTGCTGTGATAACAATTGATCAATAGCAACTTGGGAGAAGAAAAGGTTTATTTCAATTTGCTGGTTGTGGCCTGCTATTGAGGGAAGTCAGGGTAGGAATTCAAGCAGGAGCCCCAAGCAGAAACCGTAAACCATGGAGGAGTGCTGCCTGATGACTTACTGGCAGACCCACACTTACACTGCTTTTGTATACAGTCCTGGACCATCTTCCTAGGGGTGGTGCCACCCACAGTGGGCTGGACTCTTCTACATCATTTGACAACCAAGATATTCCCCCCCAGACATGCCGTAGGACAATCTGGTCTTGGCAAACCCTTAATTCAGACTTCTTTCTCAGGCAACTCTAGGTTGTATTGAGTCGACAGCTAGAGCTAACTAGGACACAGGCTCAATCTCAAACTTCTCTGCCCTGGCACAAGGCCCTGTTGTAGGCAGAAGGCAGTGCTGCCCCTGAAATGTGACTGAGCACTGTAAGTGANTCCTCCTGGGGAGGTAGGAGACAGCACAAGCTGNGAAATGAGTAACTAATACTCTGCTGCGTGCTTCCTTGTCTGGTCAGCCTTTGTTATAAACATAGACTCAAGAATAAACTCGTGAAGAATGCCACGATGGTGGCCTTCTCACTTCGCTATTGACATATGGTTATTTTCTCTCATATTGCATGGATAAAGTATAGATACAACCCTGATATATACAGGGCCAAATCAATGGGTCATTTGAGTCCCTTCAGGGAGTTATTTGGTTCTNTTCTTCACAAATAAGAAAATTAAGCAGGAAAGAGGTTACTCCAAGCACACGAGGGAGAAAGATTTGCAAGTGCTGCTGACATTTCTTCTGAACGGATGCACTGATGTGTAGATGAATGCTTTTCTATTTATCCATGCTTTCAGGTAGTTCTAAAAAATAGATTAATCTTATAAAAAATACATCATAATGATTTTTGTTAAAATCCCCCTTTTNTCTGGTATTGTTCAGACAAAGGAAGACTCCTCAATCTGTGTTCCTAACAAGAATGGGTATGATACCCATCTTCACCTTTCTAGGTAAATTCAACTTAGCTGTAGGGTTTTAAGAACACGCTCAGTGTTGGGCTCATTTTCCATGATGATTAATTTAATGTGTCAGCTTGAGTGGGCCACAAGATGCTCAGATTGCTGGTTAAACATTATTTCTGGGTGTATCTGTGAGGACGTTTCTGGAAGAAATTAGCACTTGAACCGGTAAACTGAATAGAGCAGATGGTTCTTTTCAATGTAGGGGAATCATCCAAGCTGTGTCCCAAATAGGACCAAAAACTCAGAAGGTTGAACTAGCTTCATGCTCAACTGCTTGAGTTGAGACACTGATCTTTTCCCTGCCATGAGCACTCCTGTCTCTTGGTCCTTCAGAGCCCCTCACAGGAAGCTGCTCTTCTAGCTCCTTGGCTCTAAGGCCTCAGAATGACTCAGTCAGCTCTCTCCATTCTCCAGCTTGCACTCAGCAGATGCTCGGACTTGCCAGTTTCTGTCATAGCAAATGAAAGTGTATTCATATACATGCACACATATAGAGAGCNAGAGGGGGAGANGCATTGGGCTAAACAAGAATGTGCCTCAACTCCCTAGAATATATGACTCTCAAGTTTTAATATCAAATCCTTTATGTCTTGAAAACTGGGCTTCAGAAATCTCAACATGAAAAAGCTGAAGGTCCGAAGGAGGCTTTGGCTTCTTGAATTCGTGTAATGCTATTATCCTGGGTTTGCTAACCTTAGGATGAATATGTTCATGAGTTCAGTTTTGGGACTCTGGGAGTCCACATGAGATTGATTGCACACTCTTTAGGCATTTGATTCAATCATCCTGTAGAAACTTCTGGCTTTGTTATCTGCAAGTACACTTAAAATAGGAACTTAATACCCTTAGCAGTCATAGCTTTCTTCAGTTTTTGTATAATACTGGGCAGTTTTTGATGAGCTATATTTTCTAGGAATTTATTATGTATAACTTTTCAAATTTATTAANATGGTTTTAAATTTTCTTTTCAAACTGTTTCTCNGCAGCTTTCCTCTCCAGTATTTGGTTGNACCTTCCCCAGCATTTCCTGCTCAGAAGCTGCAGAGATTTATTTAGCCTTTTCTTAGAACCACCTTTGCTTGCTGGGAGTTCATTCTGATTGTCCCTTTTGTCTTCTATCCAAATGATTTGTGCAGTTCTNGTTTTTAAGTCTTTGGAATTTATTCTTATGTTGCCTTTTAANCCACTTGTTGCTTTCTAACACAGGGATTATACATTTATTTCCAATTGCATTCGTTACATTTGATATAGAGTTAGTAATTCAATTCCAAGCATCTTTTAATTTCCACTGTTACTTATTTTTGAAATCTAAATGCACGAGACTTTTAAAAGTTATTACTTGATATTGATTATGCTTAAAGTCAAGTTTATTGAAGTATAATTTACATATGGTAAACTTTACCTATTGAAGTGTTTGGTTTGATGAATCTTGACAAATATATACAGTTGTGATCTATTACTAAATTCAAATACACAACTTTTTCATCACCCTGAAAAAATTCCCTCANGCCCCTTTAAGATCAGTCTCTGACTCTGTGACCCAGCCTCCAGCAACCACTCATCNGATTTCTGTCCCGGAGGTTTGGCCTTGTTGATTTTCATTTAGTTGCACTGTGGACAGGGACCATGGACTTTACTTATTTTATTTTTTAAAACTGAAACCAAATCCTGTTTTTAATTTAGTACCTAGAACAATTTAGCCCCAAAGTTGAAAAAGAATCTATTATCAGTTCTGACCTCAAGAGTCTTTGAGGTAATTTTCTTTTCTTTTTTTTTTTTAGTTTAAAAGAAAATTTTTAATTCATTTTACATACCAACCACAGATACCCTCTCATCCCTCCTCCCACTGCCCTCACTCCCACTTAACTCCTACCCACCCACCGCCCATCCCCCCCTTCAAAAGGGTAACAGCAAAGCCTGGTACATTCAGTTGAGGCAGGACTCAGCCCCTCCCCCTGTCTCAAGGTGTTCGACCATAGGTAATGGGATCAGAAAGCCAGCTCATGTACCAGGGATAGATCCTGATCTCACTGCCAGGGGCCCCTGAAACAGACCCAGCTACACAACTGTCTCCCNTATGCAGAGGGTCTGGAATGGTCCCATACAGGTTCCAAGGCTGTTGGTCTAAAGTTCATGAGTTCCTATGAGCTTGGTTCAGTTGTCTGAAAATTTCCCCATCTGAAAATTTCCCCATCGTGATCTTCACCCCTTTGCTCATAGAATCCCTCTTTCCTCTCTACTACTGGACTCCTGGAGCTTGGCCTGGTGCATGGCTGTGGATCTCTGCATCTGCTCCCATCAGTTACTGGATGAAGGCTCTATGATGACAGTTACGGTGTTTATCAATCTGATTACCAGGGAAGGCCAGTTCAGGCACTCTCACCACTATTGCTAGTAGTCTAAGCTGGGGTTATCCTTGTGGATTCCTGGGAATTTTCCTAGCACCCGGTTTCTCCCTAACCCCATGATGTCTCCCTCTATCAAGTTATCTCTTTCATTGCTCTCCCACTTGGTCCCTCTCCCAGCTTGACCATCCCATTCCCTCATGTTCTCATACCCCATCTCCTCCCCTCTATTGCCCCCCCATTCCCACTTTACTTATGGAGATCTGCTGTTTCCCCTTCCTAAGGTAATCCGTATGTCTCTCTTAGGGTCCTCCTTGTTTCCTAGCTTCTCTGGAGCTGTGGGTTATAGTCTGATTATCCTTTGCTTTACATCTAGTATTCACTTATGAGTGAGTACATACCGTGTTTGTCTTTCTGAGTCCGGGTTACCTCACTCAGGATGATATTTTCTAGTTCCATCCATTTGCCTGCAGATTTCATGATGTCATTGTTTTTCTCTGCTGAGTAGTACTCCATTGTGCATATGTACCACATTTTCTTAATCTATTCTTCAATTGAGGGGCATCTAGGTTGTTTCCATGTTGTGGCTATTACAAATAATGCTGTTATGAACATAGTTGAGCAAGTGTCCTTGTGATAGGATGGAGTGTCCTTTGGGTATATGCCCAAGAGTGGTATCATTGGGTCTTGAGGTAGATTGATTCCCAGTTTTCTAAGAAATTGCCATACTGATCTCCAGAGTGGCTGTACAAGTTTGCACTCCCACCAACAGTGGAGGAATGCTCCCCTTGTTCCACATCCTCTCCAACATAAGCTGTCATCAGTGTTTTTGATCTTAGCTATTTTGACAGGTGTAAGATGGTATCTCAGAATCATTTTGATTTGCATTTCCCTGATGACTAAGGATGTTGAAGAATTCCTTAAATGTTTTTTTGCCATTTGGGATTCTTCTGTTGAGAATTCTCTGTTTAGGTCTGTAGCCCATTTTTTAATTAGATTGTTTGGTATTTTTCTGTCTAGATTCTTGAGTTCTTTATATATTTTGGAGATCAGCCCTCTGTCAGATGTGTGGTTGGTGAAGATCTTTTCCCATTCTGTAGGCTGTCGTTTTGTCTTATTTACTGTGTCCTTTGCCTTCCCGAAGCTTCTCAGTTTCAAGAGGTGCCACTTATTAATTATTGCTCTCAGTGTCTGTGCTACTAGTGTTATATTTAGGAAGTGGTCTCCTGTGCCGATGCATTCAAGAATACTTCCTACTTTCTCTTCTATCAGGTTCAGTGTAGCTGGATTTATGTCGAGGTCTTTGATCCACTTGGATTTGAGTTTTGTGCATGGTGATAGATATGGATCTATTTGTGTTGTAGTTGTGCATGTTGACATCCAGTTATGCCAGCACCATTTGTTGAAGATGCTTTCTTTTTTCCATTATACAATTTTGGCTTCTTTGTCAAAAAACAGGTGTTCATAGGTGTGTGGATTAATGTCAGGGTCTTCAATTCGATTCCATTGGTCCACTTGTCGGTTTTTATGCCAATATCAAGCTGTTTTTATTACTATATCTCTATAGTAGAGCTTGAAGTCAGGGATGTTGATGCCTCAGAAATTGCTTTATTGTAAAGGATTGTTTTAGATATCCTAGGTTTTCTATTTTTCCATATGAAGTTGAGAATTTTTCTTTCNAGGTCTATGAAGAATTGAGTTGGGATTTTGATGGAGATTGAATCTGTAGATTGCTTTTGGTAAGATTGCCATTTTTACTATGTTGATCCTACCTTTCCAAGAGCATGGGAGGTCTTTCCATTTTCTGATACCTTCAATTTCTTTCTTCGACGACTTAAATTTCTTGTCATATAGGTCTTTCACTTGCTTGATTAGAGTTACCTCAAGGTATTTTATATTATTTGTGGCTATTGTAAAGGGTGATGTTTCTCTAATTTCCTTCTTGGCCCATTTATCATCTGTGTATANGAGGGCTACTGATATTTTTGAGTTAATCTTGTATCCTGCCACATTACTGAAGGTGTTTATCCATTGTAGGAGTTCCCTGGTAAAATTTTTGGGGTCACTTATGTATACTATCATATATATCATCTGCAAATAGTGAAAGTTTGACTTCTTCCTTTCCAATTTGTATCCCCTTGATCTCCTTTTGTTGTCTTATTGCTCTAGCTAGAACCTGTCTCTTATACACATCTAGATGTTTTTAAGTAGATATGGGGAGAGTGGACAGCCTTGTCTTGTTCCTGATTTTAGTGGAATCACTTTGAGTTTCTCTCCATTTAGTTTGATGTTGGCTTTCAGCTTGCTGTAAATTACCTGTATTTTGTTTAGGTATGCTCCTTATATTCCTGATCTCTTCAAGACCTTTATCATGAAGGAGTGTTGGATTTTATTGAAGGCTTTTTCAGTATCTAATGTGATGATCATGTGGGTTTTTTTTCTTTCAGTTTGTTTATATGATGGATTACATTGATAGATTTTCATATGTTGAACCATCCTGACATCTCTGGAATGAAGCCTACTTGATCATGGTGGACGATTTTTTGATGTGTTCTTGGATTCATTTTGCCAATATTTTATTGAGTATTTTTGCATCAATGTTCATGAGGGACATTGGTCTGTAATTCTTTCTTTGTTGTATCTTAGTGTGGTTTGGATATCAGGGTAACTGTAGCCTCATAGAAAGAATTTGGCAATTTTCTTTCTGTTTCTATTGTGTGGAACAATTTGAGGAGTATTGGTATTAGCTCTTCTTTGAAATTCTGTTAGAATTCTGTACTGAAACTATCTGGTCCTGGGCTTTTTTAGGTTGGGAGACTTTTAATGAATGCTTATATTTCCATAGGATTTATAGGTCTATTTAAATTGTTTGTCTAGTCTTGATTTAACTTGGGTATATGGTACCTATCCAGAAAATTGTCCATTTCTTTTAGATTTTCCAATTTTGTGGAATATAGGTTTTTGAAGTATTACCTTATTATTCTCTAGATTTCCTCATTATCAGTTGTTATGTCTCCCTTTTCATTTCTGATTTTGTTAATTTGGATATTCTCTCTCTGCCTTTTAGTTAGTTTGGATAAGGGTTTGTCTATCCNGTTGATTTTCTAAAAGAACCAACTCTTTGTTTCATTGATTCTTTGTACTGTTCTTTTTGTTTCTANTTGATTGATTTCAGCCCTCACTNTGATTTTTTCCTGGCATCTACTCTCCTGGGTGAGTTTGCTTCTTTTTGTTCCAGAGCTTTCAGGAGTGCTGTTAAGTCACCAGTGTGAGATTTCTNCAGCTTCTTTATGTAGACATTTAGAGCTATGAATTTTCCTCTTAGTATTGTTTTTATAGTGTCCCATGAATTTGGTTATGTTGTGCATTCATTGTCATTGAATTCTAGGAAGTCTTTAATTTCTTTCTTTATTTCTTCCTTGACCCATTGGTGATTCAGTTGAGCATTATTCAGTTTCCATGAGATTGTCGGCTTTCTGTAATTTTTGTTGTTGTTGAAATCTAGCTTTAAGGCATGGTGGTCTGATAAAATACAGAAAGTTATTCCAATATTTTTGTATCTGATGAGATTTGCTCTGTGACTGAGTATGTGACTCATTTTAGAGAAGGTTCTATGGGGTGCTGAGAAGAAGGTATATTCTCTTGTGTTTANGTGGAATGTTCTGTGTATGTCTATTAAGTACATTTGAGTCATAACATCTGTTAGATCCCTTATTTCTCTGTTAAGTTTCTGTCTGGCAGACCTGTCCATTGGTGACAGTGGGGTGTTGAAGTCTCCCACTACTAGTGTGTGGGGTTTGATGTGTGATTTAAGCTTTAGTAATGTTTTTTT